>JARHVA010007449.1:0-115000 GCA_037957365.1 Torreya grandis
ATATAATAAGAGAGGGGGGTGAATCAGTATATCATATATCTTATAAAATTTCACTTAATCAAATCCAACTTAACAATACATTCAAGATATGTATAAAATTGAAACAATAATAACAACCACATGAGAGAGAGAGAGAGAGAGAGAGAGAGAGAGAGAGAGAGAGAAGAGAGAGAGAGAGGAGAGAGGAGAGAGAGAGAGAGAGAGAGAGGAGAGAGAGAGAGAGAGAGAGAGAGAGAGAGAGAGAGAGAGAGAGAGAGAGCATATTTTTATGTGGAAACCAAATGTGGTAAAAACCATTGTGAACAATCTCAAGCATATAAATGAGCATAAACTTAAATTACAAATTTGTAAGCATCAACTTGTAGGAGCACCAACCCCTTTGTCAAGCACCAACATAGTAACTATTTGTGAGCACCAATCCATAGGAGAACCAAACCCTCTTTTGTATAAAACACAACTATCTCTCAATGTTGTTTTCTCAATAAATGATAGAAATCTACAATATCTCTTTCTATTCTCTCCTCTTTTCTTAAGATAAAACAATTACAAACCATACACTATTGCATATTACAAATGGCTTCTCAAGCCTTTATTTATAGCTTTCCAAATGACCTTTGACATTCACCCTTTTTGACCCTTCACTCATGTAAAATGGCACCACATTTGCATGACCCTTCAAATCCTTTCATTTTAAAATTCACATGGTGACCCTTCATAATAAAATGCATCATTTCCCCTTTTGTCTTTATCTTGGTGACTTTTTGAATTCCTCAAGGTGACCCTTAATGAGAAAATGTGCCCATCCTATTTTGCCTTCACTTGGTCACTCTTTGAATTCCTCAAAATGACCCTTCATGGGAAAATGCATCCTTTCTCTCTTTTGTCTTTACCCCTCGTGACTCTTTGACTTCTTCACAGGCCCTCTTTTGACTTTATGCAACCAAAAATATATTTGTTAATATTAAATAAATATCAACACACTTTAGCCAAAATATAGACATTAAAAAAACCTTTAGACATTAAATGCTATAGGACCTTTGTCACCAATAATGTTATACCTTTGACATCAATGACAATATTTCTAATAGGTTTTATTTTGGAATGCAAGATAAGTAAAACAAACCCATATCGATGGCTACCCAACCCAACTTCTTCTTCCCTTATTTTTTCTATAATATTTTATAATGAGATAGGTCAATGTCATTTAAAGAGAAAATAGAGAACTTTTGTCCACCAATTTAACAAAACATAAGTACAAGTAGACATCAAGTGGTGCACATGCACAAAATAATTCATAATCAAGAAAGTAGTACAAGATAACATTGGCATAATAGGTCACAAATGGTGGTCAAACTAGGTGATCAATGATATTTACCAATAATGAATGATGTAGTTTTTGATCCTATACTTGCATAGTTAGATTCACATATACAACTACAAATATATATAGTCCATATCCAATTTTATAAATTTATAAATCATTATGGACTAACAATCCTTGACAAGTCCATGAAGTTATGATTTTTGTTCATATAAAAAACCATGATAATTATTAAAATAAATGAAGTAAAACCATAAATCTACCAATTTAATTAGGCCTAATAAACATTCAATTAAGATAGAAAAAAAAGTATTGACTAAGTTGAATTCTATAAATCTTTAAGAATTAGTGGATTCTAGCCTTAGCTTTACCCTCACATAAATCTAGACTGGCTAAAATATGGACCTTTTGATTCAACTCCAACCATTCTAAAGTGTTCCTATCTTAATTATAAACAAATGTATATCTATCAAGTTTTTCAATACCCTTTTTAGTAAGAAAATCAACCATAACATTCCTTTATCTAGGCACATATATTGGGATGATGTCCTCAAACTAATTTTGTATGGATTTATTTTGAGTGAAAATATTGGTTATTCACCAATCCTATGATCAAATATTATAAATGAGAACTAAAAAACCCACCATAATTTGAAAATCAGACTCCACTAGAATCTTACGTGCCCCCTACTCCCAAACATTGAGAAAGTTTTGCTTAATATCCAACCCTTCTGATTCAATGTTAGTAGCCCTTCGAAGACCCTCTAACTCATGATATAGGATCTTCCCTGATAATATCTTCTAAAAAAACTGATCCCTACATCCCCTAGATTATCCTTAGCATCCCCACATGTATTTAACTTTTCCCATTCTCGGGAGGGTGTTTTCATGTTCCAAAAACATTAGCCTTGGGATTACTTTCTTTCTCTTGGATTTTCTTATACATATGATAAGATAAAATAGTTTTTGAGACATTGCTTATAAATTTAGTTCCATATCAACTCTGATGATTGTAATTCCTCTTTAAAAAATTGGGCATTCTTTTCCAATTAAGTGTGCCACCAAATGAAATTCAAACCTAAAGACTAACCCATATGAATAGGGTTATGCTTAATTTTTTTGTATTTATAAGTTTCCCATATGTTTTAAAAGTTCAATCAAAATGTTAATTGAACCTTAAAGAGATTTATCCATCTATTCCACATCTTGATGGAAAAATAATATTAAAACAACAAGTGATCAAGAATTGCCTCATGATAATTTCACATAATACATTTTTAGGGACCATAAAAACCTCTCTTCATAAGGTTACCATAGGCTAGGTAGATTTTGTGCATAACTTCCCAAGAAAATAAATTTATCTTAGGCCATCCTTTAGTATCCCATACTATATCCCATGGGACATTTTTTCTAATTTTCATTGGAGAGATTAACATGTTATATCCTTATTGAATAATATACTCACCTATATCTCTTAGGCACTATGTTATCCTATCCTTCTTATATTTTTCTAAAGGAAATGTCTATTTGAGAATTTCATTAATAAGAATCTTTTGTTGATGAGGGACATTTATTGTCAAATCTTATAATTCCATCCATTGAAAGAAAGTGAAATTTACAATAGTCTTAGAATTCATGTATGAAACTACCTTTATCCAACCTACATGTTCAAGGCTTTGATTCAAAGGTAACAACTCTAGAAACTTAGAGATTAATGGAGGATGTTGCTCCCAATAACCTATCCAAAAATTTTATTTATCTCCAATCCCTATATTCCAAAATAAATATAGATTTTTCCAATCATTCACCATATTTTAGCATCTTACAAATAATTGAACCAAGGCCCTTCAAAAAGTATGAGCCACTTCTTGATGAGTATTAGATCCTAGATGCTTACTAGTAATTATTCTACTAAATAGACTCTCCTTATTAGATATCCGTTTCCAATAGATCTTCCTAGCTAGAGCTTGATTATTTCAAATGGATTTATGGAAACCAATACCCCCTTGTCCTTTTAGATAACATATTTTATCCCAATTAATAAGGGGCCACTTATTACCCATATTTAGACCATCCCACAAAATGGTTCTCATAATTAAGTCTAGATGTTTAAGGACTCTCTTTGTGGAACTAATACAAATAATTTATAAATGAGAAGAGCTTGAATTAATGATTGGATAAGAAACATTATTCCCCAAAAATTAGCCAAACAATGTGTCTAATGATTCACTTTAGAAAATATCTAATCAATCAAAAATTTATAATCAGTCACTCCTAATTGTTTGAAGTGAAGGGAATGCACAAGTAATTAATTAGAACATTACCTTGAATGAATCCCAAGGTGGATATAATATGATCTTGGGTGTTTTTATCAATTTTTAATAAAATCACTTTAGATTTGGCCTCATTGATCTGTTGCCTAGTAGCCTCCATATAGGTGGTTAAATTTGATTTGATCATTCTCACATCAAAAATAGTAACTTCTCCAAATAACCCTATGTCATCCACAAATTAAAGATGGGTTAGCCTCTCTATACCCAATTTATGCCTATTAAAATACCTTATATTCTTTGCCTATGAAAAATTATACCAAGACCTTAATCTAAAATAATATGGAGAAATAAGATCTCCTTGATGTATACCCCTATAATCCAGGAAAGGAGTTGAAGGAGATCCATTGATAAGGAAAAAAGGACATTGTCAAAACACAACTCATAACCCACTCTCTCCACTCCCAAGAGAATCCAAATTATACAATAAATTGATCCAAAAATTTCTAGTGAACTTGATTATAAGACTTGGACATGTCTAATTTAATAAACATTCATTTTTTCCCCAAATGGGACATTGAGTGTATAGCTTCTTTGGCAAGTACAATGCCATCAATAGTTTGACATACTTACACAAATATTTCTGTTTTAAGGGAAATTATGTTGTTCATAACCTTATTTAGACTTTTTCCCATGAGTTTAGTTGTGATCTTATAGATCACATTTCAAAGAGAAATCGGGAGATAATTTCAGAGATTGGAGACTTATCCCTTATTAGGAATCAATTCTAAAAAAGTGTTATTTATAGATCAAAGGATAGTTATTCTTGAGAGTTATTATTCCAATGCCTTAGTTAAATCTTCTCCTATGGCCTCTAAGAAAAAATTATAAAATTCAATTATAAAACCATCTCACCGTAGATAATTCACAAATTTCATACTAAATGTTATTTTTATCACTTTATCCTTATCCACTTGAGATAAAAACATCTAGTTTTATTCCTTTGAAATAATTTGTGAGATGTTTTATAATATCTCTTGTTAAGTTGTCAAATTAGGGGAAGTCTGATCAATAAATAGAGTTTAAAAGAAATTATTTTCTATCTATTGCATCTCAGGGATAGTATCTTTCATTTACCCATTGGAATATTTTATACCAATCAAATTGTTAATTTTCCATTTTGATGAGGTAATTCAATTAAATAAATTTATATTTTGATATCCTTCCAATAACTTCTTTGTCCTTGCCCTTTGTTTATAGTAAATCTATTCTTGGTGATTTATCGCCTCTAATTATATTTGTATAAGTTCATCGACATAGTTTAGCTCTTCTATGACAACTTTAGATCTAAAAGTATTTACTATATCATCCATTCTTTCTAATAGAGGAGCCCATTTGGTCTAAAAATTAGAGTTATTGTTTCCCTTCCATAGCTTGAGCTACATTTTGATATGATGTAATTGTTTGAAAATGACATAAATTTACCTTCCATGAGAAGGACACCCTTCCTCCCACCATAAGGGGAATTTTTATTTTATATCTTATTTTTCAAGCCTTTATTTTTCAAAACAAAAACATTTTGGCTGAAAATTTTTACCTTTATTTATTTCTAGAAGGATCACATGGTGATCAGACTCTGTAAGATTGAGAATATCCATTCTGATAGACCAACTTATATAGGCTTCTTCAGAAAAAATCCCAACTTGAATTTAATATTTACCTCCCCTAATTTTTTGTTTGTTTAATTATAAGGCAACCCTATATGTTAGACATCAATTAATTTGAGATAGTTAATTTTAGACAACATGAATCTATCTCCTTGGTCTAGAGATGGATTACCTTCTTGATCTTTAATAGATAATTGAGCATTAAAATCACCTACTACTATCCAATGGGCATTCTATTTTTGAACTTCACAAAATTGTAACACAGACCATTGATGCTATTGTGCTTCAAAATTTATGGCTCCATAAAAATTGGAGATCATCAAGAGTTCCCCATTAATCCTAATTGTAAATAGACAAGTGAGAATTCACTAACTAGTAGAGTGTTTTAGATCCTGCCACTTCATAGGATTCCACATAGTCATCACTCCTCCCAATTCTCATTAGGATATAACCACCATATGATCAAACTATTTCCAATTATATTTAGTAATAGTATGAACTTTTTTAATGGTTATCTTAGTCTTTGAAGAAGAATAAAATCAAAAGAGTTATTTTCTACTAAATTTTGAATAATAATCTGGGGAGGTCTATTGTTTAAAACATTTATATTAAAACATTGGATAATCATTAGGAAATTAGGTTCTAATGTGTGACAAAATACTTTTGATATGTATGATTAAGATACTAATATCCCTCCATAATCAGCTTCTCCTTATTTAATTTTCTTCATACACTCTTGGCTTGAGATTTTTTCAATCTTTTCTCTACTTGATGGATCCAAAATTCTAATTTTCCTCTATATTTGTCTTTATCTTTCACTAAAATATCATTATATTCTAGTACCAAGGAAATAGGTTGAGTCCCTAAATATATCAACCCTTAGTCTCAACACCTATATATATTATCGTTATCTACATTTATTAGTTTAGTTTCACTTCCAACTATAAGATTATCCCCTTGGAGTTTGATTATTAAAGTAAGTTGTTATTCTTTATTATAAATAAAATTAAGAATATCAGTAAGTTGTTCTTCTTTATCAAAAATAGAATTATGAATCTCATACATGTTAAAATTGTGTTTTGATGTTTGGTTGGGTTTTGATATCTTGATCTTTTTATTTATTTTTATCTTCAAAAATTCAAAATTTCCCTAATAGGACTTTCTAGTTAAGTTTGTTGGTTGACTTTCTTCATTCGTCTTAACTGAATTATGATTAATATCACTATCTTTTGGAAGAATTAGGCTCGTCATACTATCCTATGGGCAGAAGCTTGTGGTAAACTCTACATCAAAATGGTATGGTCTCATAATCCACTTGTTTAATCCATGATAATACCCCTAAATTAATTTATATCTTAGTGGGAAGAGGTTAATTTAAATCCATCTCCACATAAATCATGTATAAGCTATCGAGTTACCTTTTAGTGTTTCCTTGTCCACTCCTAGAGATCATCCTAGAAGGTTACCCTGATTCTCAAATATTGGTTCACAATAGTACTCCATCAGTAATGAATAGAGCCAAACCCAAATTACCACAATAGAAGGTTTCATTTGTGGATCAAATACTATATTCCATGGTTGAATAAAAAGACCAACTTAACCATAAGTTCTCCTTTCAAACTCAAAAGCTATATCATTATCTATAGGAGAAGAGAAACTCACAATGTAATACCCAAAAATGACCATAGAAATGAAAATGTCTTCTATTGGTTCCCAATTTTTTCTAATCTAAGAAAACATAAAACCAAAGTAAGTTTGTATGCCAATGAAAATGTAAATATCATGCTTAGTTTTGTAAATAACATTATCTATTCTTAGGGCTTGATCTATCACTAGTTTAGAACTCATTATTGCCTTAGGGAGTCAACCATTAACTCATATCTAATATGGTTGATGTTTTAGATTCTTAGCTACTATTGATAGCATTGAATGAGTATTCAGTTCTTCAATCCCAAAATCCTCTATGCCGTATTTCTCCTAAACCATTGTAGTGAATGATTTCCAACATGACTAATTTTTTGATTGGGTCCTTGTAAGGCCCATTTAAAAACCCATTGGGTGATCCATAAATTATACATAAATATAATATTTCTAGTAAATAATCATTAATTTTACTTGATTAGAAGATAGGGTTTTTCCATGTCATGGCTATCATCTTATAATATCATAATATATCTCCATTCATTTTTGCATTCTTGATTCATTTAGAATGAAGAAAAATAGAACATTTAGAAATTATCATAAGTTTGTTAACCTGTCATGTTCTGATATGCATTCATCTTGTGAGGTGGCATTTAAAATTATTATATTAAAACATTTACTTAATAATTCCACATGCTTGAAGGATCATCATGATAAACATCAACACCTCACCATTGATATTTATTAAAAACTAATAGACATGTTTTTATCAAAATAAAAAATGGAAAAGGAAAATTAAAATTACGGCTGCATGGAAATGTATTTTAAATAATATATTACCCATTTAATTTACCCATGTAGATGAAAATATACAAAATTTCTAAGAGTCATTTTTCCATAGATAGTCATGTAAAAAGTAGAGTAGCATAATATTTATGTCTAGACAATGAGGCAAACAAAATTTTAAAAAATTAGAGCAAATATAAACTCCTCCTTAAAACCATCAATGTACTTTTCCAAAAATGTTAGTGTGCTATTTTGAAAATGTATACTCTTTCATAACCATAAAATATATGTTTATATAAGAGTATGCACAATTATAATTTAATTAAATTATTTCACCATGGCCATTCTCTCTTTGGGTATTTGATTTTATTGGAAAAAATATGGTATCAATATGAGGCCATAAATTCATAATTACAAAATCAAATATTTTACCAAATGGGTAAAGGCAATTCCCCTCAAATTTACCACTAAATATGACATGCATATTCCTTACAACCAATATCATTTCCATGTTCGGTTACCTTTAGCTATTGTTATAAATAATGGGTCATCATTTAAGAGAAAAAAATGAAGTATTTTTACAAAAAATACAAAATCAAACATATCTTTTTTGCACCATACTACCCACATTGTAACGGTCAATAAAAAGTGACAAACAAGATAATTGTCAAGATACTTGGGAAATGGTTGAAATATACAGTATAAATAGGAATTAATAGATGGTTTATGCCTTATGTACATACCTCACTAGTATTTTTACACCTACTTGAGCCACACCTTATTCCTTAGTTTATGGTAAAAAATAAGTTATCCCAATTGAGATTAAAATCCTAGCTTTGCAAGTTTCTCTAAAGGATGTTAGTCAAGATAGTGAGTATCACATGAAAAGAAACTATATCAATTAGAATAAATAAGTGCAAAACACACACATGTTATTGAGCATCTACATGTTTATTAGGTTCACATTAAGTAATAATACAATAAGAAAGTTTCTCCATGTGAGTTTAGTGTGGGTGATCCCGTACTAAAATAAAACCAAAATAATACTAATGTAGAAAAAGACAAAAAAGGGAAATTCAAATTAAATTGGCTAGGCCCATTTGTAGTAACAGAAGAGTTGGGAAAGGGTGTGTATTTCCTAATGATAATTGAAGGTAAAGCCCTTAAGACCATAGTGAATATTATGCATTTGCATAAATATTACACAAATAAATTCAAAAAATTTAAATAATCATGAAAATACAAAAATATTCAAATAAATCAAAAATATAAATGATTTAGCATTTCATATGTTTATCAACTTTTGTATATGTTGTTTATTTTATGCTATTATATAGTATGTCATATATTTACACACACATGTTTCATGGGTATTTGAGTGTGATAAAGACATGCACTAGATCTATGATACATGATTATGTAGATGTTGGACATTTCCTCTACCTACATGACACACTATGTTTTGAAAATCTTTCCTTATTAATCATGATTAATATATATTTTATTATTTTATGATAATTTTACACTATCATGTTGAGTTTATATACTAATTCTTACACATGCCTACACTCATGCTAATATCTTACACAATACACTTGATATGTTATTATAAAAGACATTTAGCTAGCACATGTATGAATGGATTATTATGATATGCTTATTCTAGATGATTATATTTCACATATTCATCTTATCACATGGATTACTTGAGTATACTTCTTATTTGTTATCTTGTGTTGATTGTGGAACATTTAAACATGTTCCTTATTTTTCGGCCCTAATACCATGAGTGTTGATGTTTTATTTGGTGTGTGGATATTTTAACATGTCCTCCCCTTTAGTGTGTGGCATTTGAACATGTCCCTTATTTATGGTCTCCTTATACCCATCTTTTTGTGACATTGAGTGTTCTTGTGTGTGCACTTTATTTTTTGTTGATCTTATTTTTATAGATGTTTTAATGATCTATATCATGCATCTTAGGGATTATTATGATTTGATATTGTGATATTAATTTATATATCTAGACATGGTACAACTATATTCGTCTTTACTACATTACTTATAAATATATAGCATTATTGTCTTATACTTTTAAGATAAGGTGAATATCAAATTAGATTCACCTCACCTCAAAATGAGGGGCATAACATAAATACATGATTCCATATACATACATCTAGAAGAATTGGCATAATTTGATACAATTTATATTATTTAAATATAAACTTATGATAAAATCTTATATATTTAGCACCTATTTTCATAGCTTTGGGATTAAGTTTTTTAGATTCATGACACATATTAAATATAATTTATAGAGAAAATGTTACATTTTGATAAATAATTAAAATTAAAACACATTAGACGTGTGTATTCCATGAAAATACAACAAAGTAAAGATACATATTCAAACTATACCAATATCCATGCACTGACCTTAGCAACAAGCATCGATTGAGATTTTATCTACTATAGTAGTTAGCTCCCTTGAGTAGTGTGATCATGATTTTATACCCTTTATGGTGTAGGGATTACTTCTATTTTTCAGGTAGATATAGTTACACCATTTAAATTGGGTGAGATTATATAAATTTTGTTTACATTTAGGTTGTGTGATCAATATTTTATGATCTCAATGGTGTTGGAATGATTCATCCTTACACTAGATTATGTAGGTTCATATCCACCCTCTAATTCCCATTTTCACATCTCCAAGGTTAAGTTATGAACCTATCCCCAATGCTTTAGCTATGAAACATCGTTACCAAATTAAACTACCAAAGGGAAACATGGTTGCATCAACACATAGGTGTACTCCTTCCTTGCTCTCTTTTATTTCAAGAAATTTAAATTATTCATTTTTGGATTATATGCACTAATTACACCTATAACATGCTCTTTGTTGTAGGTTATACCTGTACAAAAAATTCAAACATGGATTAATTCAAATCAAGGTGTGTTGTACACACCATTGTGCGCATATATTTACTTTAACCTAATAATTTCATCCTTATGCATTACTATAATAAGGGTGGGGGGTATTTTGATAGTCAAATCTATATTTTACATGATAAACTAGTCTTTCACACTTGACAAATATCACTCAAGGTTGTACCCTTTAGTTTATGAATGTTTCAATAGTTTAGGAATTAGTATATATGAATAATATGTTGTTAAGGGGTCTAATTATAGTAAATCAAGGTAGAGATATGCAATAAATATATCCACTAATTCATAATATAGTTGACTTAATTTGACATTTTTAAAAATATAAATAAATATTGTAAATGAGTACTTAGCTATAAAATGACTAAAATGGGAGATTTGGAGGCTATAAATTGAAAAAGAGGTTGATTTGAGTGTTGCAGATAGGACCCAAGTGTCAAAACCCTTCTTAGATAGTATTTCCCTAATTAGATAGTAGCTCCATGTATTTCTAGTGTCCCTATTTTTGTAGTAGTGTTCTCTATGTATAACTATTTTAAGCTTCTAGGTGTACCTGTGTCTGGTTTTGCCAAGTCTATTCTTGTGCACATGAGCTATAGATCATTGTATATGACCTATTTTGACTAATTTTATGTGCAAAAACTAATTATCCATGTTTTTATGGCATCAAAATGGAAAAATTAGTAAAGTGTGTTATTAGTGGGATAGGTTAGACATCCTTAACACCCCAATGTGATTAGATTTTCTTACAAGTGAATACTTTGAAGAGGGATCAAGCTCGATGTAGTTATCCCCACCTAAGTGTTAGTGAAAATGAAAGTGAAGTTAGTATGAATATTGATTGAGTGATTTGAATGTGATTGAGAATAGAAACCTAAGTAATTTGAGCTTAGGAATTTTTAAGATGGTTGTATGAATAATTAAGGGAGAATAGGGATTGATAACCTTGATTGTGCATAGCTTATTCTAACTTTATAAGTGTAATTTGCATCTAATGTCCACTAGTCATTAGAGGGATAAAATTTATGTATATATACTTTTATGGTGTTTTATGTAGGTATTAAAATAGTTTTAGTCTGACCCTATGTGGTCTTGTATTTGAAAAGATATTTATTGGTATAAAAAGGAGGGAAAGGATAATAGTGCCAAAATTGGGACACTAATGCCATGTGGGGATATTGTCCTTATTATAGAATTAGTTTCCATGTGGCATAACTTGAGGCACTAAGGTATAGGATGTTAAGATGAGGATCTAAGATTATTTTATAGATGTTAAAAGATGCATGTGGATCACACGAAGGTTGGATAAGTGTGAAAGTAGGCCCTAAGATAGGTCTAGAGCTAAGATAGGGATGAGTGGTCTCAAGTATCACTCTTAACACTCAAGTATCATTTTTAGGTGATTACATTTTCCTTCATTTATTATATAAATGCAATAAATACAAATAAATAGGATAAATGAAAAAGAAGCATACCTAGACTTACCTAAGATTCAAAGCCCATGAATCTAGATTTGAGTATGTGAAGCATGCTCCATTACATGTCCTAAGAGGTGAAGCCCATGAATTTGGATCTAAGTATTAGAATCATAATCTATTGCATATCCTGAAAATGAAACATTAATAGATTAGTTCTTAATTAAGAGATATCAAAATCAAGGACAAAATTGAGTAAAGAGATAAAACTGAATAAATAGATGAGAGAGAATAAAGTAATGAATATGCCACACTGGGTACATGAACACATGCATAAACCTGGTGACAACCTATGTGTGTTCATACCTATGTGATCAATCAATGAATATCTTTTATTGAGCTGATGGCTTAATCAATCCCCATGTGTGGGTGGATCAACAACTCAATCTAGTTTTGACTCCATCATTTCCCACCCTTGCTTGGTGGATAATGACCTATGACTAGATTGGATTGGACTAATGGTGTGTAAAACCCTCTTCTATATGTGGCTTAAGAACTCAATTAGAATATGAATTGATCATCACCTACCCATGTCTATAAGATACATCTAAAATTAAAATGCATGATGTAACTAGAGATGTGTAAATGGAGATCTCAATTATGTGGCCACTTAAGAATATTAGGAAGCTTTGGGCCACTCAATAATGCTAGCCATTTTAGATGGTGTAAGACATGAATCTAGTGTATAACATCAAACATGGTGTTTGATTGTAGAGTGTAGATATTGACATGGATTTTGTCATTTCATTTTATCAAATAGTGTATAAGTGAGCATACAAAAGCAATTTTCCATATACATGCCCCTAAATCTAATATCTAAGCATATGGATTATAGACTAAGTTTTAATAATATATATCTGAGTATATGAACTAAAATAGGAATGATCATGTTACACATGATGCTCCCAATCTGAGCAAACTAGTATAAATGTAAGATAAATTAAGCCAACACTTGTAATATGTAACTTACCTTGTGTAAAGCTAGACTATACCTACTATACATTTTTGGCTAGTCTAGAATTTTCTAAAACTGAGGCCACTAGACAATAGTGCCATATCTTGGATAGTAGTTCCATGTGGTACTAGTGTCCCATTTAAGGTGTTAATGGCTGAGCATTTTGATTTCTGTGTAACTATAACTGATCTTTGTGTCACCATTTCCCACTATGTTTTCCTAAATTAGATTTTTGTGTTTTGATCCTTTGTGATAAAAACTATACTTTGAGTGCATCTAGATAGATTACTCTTTTTAACAAACGCATATGAATTCCCCCTCTTTTGAGGGGAGTTGTTGAACCTATGTAATAACTATCCTTAAAATAAAAAACTCCATAAATTATGTTTTAGGCAAAGCATATATTATATCTACATAAGAAACCAATATAATATGTATACATAACATCATAATGTAAGATAATCTAATAATAAGTATGTAATGTGTGATGTATGTTATATTTAGAATTCATAAGGTTGTTAAGGTAGATATAATAATGTATATAAATAAAAAATTTAAGTAATAACTGAGTAGCTACCTAAGGGGATGGGTAATGATGTCCATCGCAACACCCAAATAGGAAGGGGAGATGCATGAGGTCCCTCATGGTATTTAAAACTAGACTATGTAATAAGTAAGAGACAAGTGTCATCACCATGAAACATATAAGAAAAACATACATACAACACACATGAGGCATGCAAAGGAGGCCAAGGGGACATAATACTAGGGACATGGGCATATGTCACTAAATTTGATAAATAAAGACATATAAGGACATGTTCAAATTTCTATATAAAGACATAACAAGCAAGTTAGCTTAGAGCCACATGGAAGGACATGTTTAAATGTTTGCATACATAATTATGAAGGAACACACAAATACATGGGAACAAGTACAAAGAATATATACAATGAAAATAAGTGGCATAATACCAAAGGGTAATGGAATATAATGCCATCAAATAAAATAAGCACAAAGGCACAATCAAGTCTAAACTAGGAAACATAGAAATAAAATTATGCATGAACATGTATTATAAATTTGTATGAGAGATAAGATGTACATAAGTTGGGTGTAAAGAAGTATTAGTCAGAATAAAATCTAAGTAGGTGTAGGATGATCACTATCAAGATATAAAATTTTTAAATCTAGGATGTAGACTTCAGAAAGATGTAACCTAGAAATTGAAATTGTGTATAGGGTGTCTCCAAATGGGTGAATGTATTAAATGAGTAACACATGTATCTATGTAAATTCCCCCAATGGGTAGATAATATCAAATATGGATTAGTGTAGTGGATTTGAGTCCTATAATTATCTTTGAACACTTGATAGGAATAAGTGAATCATGTATGTATGATAAAACTGACTATACTAAGATAGTTAACATACATAGAGTCTAGAAAATATAAGAAGTGTAAACATGGAAATGCATATAATCTATAATTTATGTTTTTTCTGAGTAAATATTTGAATGCTTTTTTTTTGTTTTGACATATTATATTATTTTTGTATTTTATGGATATATGTTATGTATAATCAATTTAAAAATTAAACTATATACAAGGAGCAATAAATAAGGAATGTATGTACAACTAAAGGAATAATATGAATTGATAAGTTTCATGGGAGACTCACTATCAATGTGGCCTATGTAAAATAAAAGAAAAATTATTGTGCATGATATATGAAAAGGTAACTAAGGTACCAAACCTTATTTTACTAAGTTATCTATAGTTGACACTACCTATGAAGTGGTACTAGGAATCCATGAAATTGATTGCAGTGTCCTGTGAACTTTAGGGGTCTTAGGGACCCATCTGGTAGAATAGGTTGTAGCTAGCATAGGTGACCTATGTTGATAACTCTGAGAACTTAATAATACTGATCTAAGAATAAAATGAGTATAAAGAGGTCCTCTATAATTTGAAACATATCTCTAACATAGGGGTCTCTCTAATAATGGTATCTGTGGGAGAGCATGCATGCATGGTAACATTGTATGGGTATACATCACCTACACTAATGGATCCACTAAAATATATGGTGTACTGGTATGAATTACCCTCAAAGCTATAATTGGTAACTATAGTGTGACTCCTTATAGAATAGGTAGAGGAAAATCAAAAGAAAGACCCTCAACTATGATCACTTTATTAGCATGTATATATTTGAGGCATTTGTGCATGGTGGATGGGATATCTCATACCTAATGTCAAATGTACCTTCACTAGATAATAATAAAAATATAGTGGTCACATGTTCTAGTTAACCTACAATATAAGTACAATCTCCCAAATGGATCTATGAACATGGCCACTAAAACCACAACTAACTATGTTAGTAGGAGAAATATCCTACTATGAATACCCCAAATGTTGTAGAAATGTTATCATGCACATGTTAATACTTTATCCATTGTCAACCATAATACTTTGAATAGGATGATGATTTATGTAGACTTATAAAAAGAGTGCATATAAATTGTAATCATCATCAACAGTCTCCTATTCTGAGAAAGTGATGAGTGGTATAGCTTGTACTATAGTATAATACACACTAGTTATATTATGTAGGGGGTGTTCATCCTCTATAATCTTGTGATATGATGCTATTGGTGGATGTGACTAATACATATAGTGAACACCTGAAGTTCCCCATTCCACATTAGGTATATGCCTTGGTAATGAATTCAATAATATTTTCAATACCTTAGATTAAATTTGTTGAACTTTGAGTGCCTCTGTGGGTGTGCCTACATCAATTATTTTGGCCTCTATGAAATATCGTATCTTATATTTCAAGGTGATGCATTAGTTTATAGTATCGCCTATTACACTATGATATTTGTAGAATGCATCAAAATCATATATTTTTAGAAGAGGCCATGTCGTATAAACATCTTTTATGGGAGGGAGAGATCTGAAATTGCATTCCAAGATCTATTTTAAATCATGTGATGGAAATTGTGGAAGGTTGGTGAAAACCCTTTATGAAGGAGATGATAAAACAAGGTGATGAGATGGCTCTTAAGCTATGTTAACTATGGCCTTTAGATCCCTCTTATTTTTAATGGACCTTACTTTATATAGAGGTTTACTATAACTCTTAGTAGTTGATTATAATCTACTTATATACTTTAATTTACCCATAGAGATAAGCTTTACTTCCCTTTATTTAAAAATGTGGAATAAATATGTGAAGGTTGTAAACTTTTTGAACAAGATAGATTCACTCAATGCTAATAGTAGGCTCTATTTGAATATGTCTTGGATCTCTATCTACCATGGAAATAGTGATCTTTGCCAATATAGTTTTATATTGCAAGACATTTTTTACAATAGGCTCAATGTATTTTTTCTTCAGTTGTGCTAATTTGTTAGCAAAGGTTCTTGGGTTTCAACATGCTAATTATGGGGATAGATTGTTTGAAATTACATCAAATATTAAAATATGGTTTAATAAATAATTTGAGTATATATTCAAGGTTTATCATACAGAATTACACTTTTTTAATAACTTAACGTATGATGCAAACTACTTTAGATATAGAAAATTACACCTTAGAGCAGAATAATAAGGGAAACATTCATAATAACATAGAAAACTCTACGATTATACCATAAAATAGTATAAATACTTAGAATTCATAATAGAGAATATAGTAACATAGATTAAAACAAGGAAACCTTCGGAGATCAAAGTCTAGTTTTGTCAATACTCTATGTATAAGCTTTCTTATCAAAATAACAATCAATATACTATTACTCACATACTCATCAACATCAACCCTTCAGTATTGAATTATTTATAAATACTTATAAGAATTAGTTATTATGGTTGTAACTTCAATATTTACCATGATTAAAATAGTTATCCATGTCACATTTTGTGGAATCCTGACCAACATAGATATTCTCATAACAATTCTTAACAACCCACAAATAAAATACATCTATAATTACCATAGGATGTTTACCTATATACAATCAATTTTATACTTTCCTTTTACCTCTAACACTTTCCTAGACATAAAAGGTTGTCTCATCTCATATCAACATCACACAGGCAATCTATCATAAAATTAAGAAAATGTAACAAAATGTATAAGTGCATATAATTCATAGACTTCACTCCAGGTGATGGTAAACTACTTTTCACCCCTTGCACACTACTTAACTACCTTTTTAGGTTTTCAACTAAGTAGCATATAATATACTACCCTTGTGGGTTTTCAATAGACTATATTTACTTATTACTATATAAACTTCTAATTACAAAAATAATTTGACCAAACTTTCTAAATTTCTAAACCTACACAAGCATCAGTTGACAAGTGGTGGCATCTTCCTATATTGGATGATCTGTCATATCTAGCTTGGTGGAATGATCTTGGGTTCATCAAAAAATGGTGTAATGCTTATGTCAATGAGAACTAAGTCATCGTTGTAAAACTTATATTTGAGGATAACTTCTTGAGTGTTGTGAAAAAGACCATGCAAGAGAGCTTGATTAGTTAGTAATTGGTGAATATTTCTCTAAATTGTCCTGAGTAGAGCATATTTCACCATATTGAATTTGGTTGTGATTTCAACATGGAGTTACACTATCTTATCAAAGTATCTTTGTGCTTACACAATGGTGAAGGAGTTGTGCAGCATTTGGTTCTACCAGGTCTACATACTCTGCATGAATTTATCCATCACACAAAATGAGGTTTTTAGTTTAGCATCCATAGAAAAAAGAGTTACAATTTTCACTTTGATGGCACTATGTGTGAACTTAGCCATGGTAAATTTAGGATGCATAGTGGTCCAAACCTTATCCAACTACTTATTCTACTTTAGTAATTAAAGTGTAATGTGCATATCCTAAGCCCAATTATTATCTATAGTGGCTTGATACTCATCTAACATCTCATAGAAGACCTTAGTTTCATATTTGATGGATTTACCCTTTTTTATTATGCTCACTTAATTGAAGGTTTGATAATCTATGGTGAGATATTTCAAAAGAAGAGCAAGCTCGTCCTTATTTGGGAGTGAGGGATCTATAATTAGCTAGGTGTAAAGATTAGGATAATCATCCTCAATAGTCTTCCTAGTAATGTGTAATTATTTCATGACTACAAAATTGTATCCTTGATCTCCTTAACCTATTATTATAGTTTAAATACCTTCTTCAAAATAGACTCCTAGAATGTAGTGCAACTTTCAAGATGCTTGGGAAATAGTAGCTAGGAAACATCTAAGGATACTTATACTATAGTGGGAGTCAGATCTAGGTGAGTAACTAATGTACTCATAAGTGACATCCTTAATGGAGATATGGGGAAAAAAATGGTGCACTATGAAGAGGTTTTTAGCACATCCCACACCCAAATGTTAGACAAACTAGGTGACGCAATGTCATCCTTAGAGGAAACCATAATACCACCCATTTGTGTTTGGGGTATCTCTTGAGAGGTATATGATGTGTTGAAACCTGAGTGTGTTGGTGAAAATTGTTCCTTCACAATATCTACTTAGTATTCCATGGTGATCTTCTTCATAGTTTCCTCTTGTGCCTGCTCTATAACATCTTTTTATTCATTCATGACAACCTCTTTGTGCACTCTCTTCTTAACATCTTCCTTTTACTTATTAGTGGCCTCTTTTATATTCCCCTTAAATTATCATTCTTTGTACTCATCCTACTTATATTCTTGTTCTTATGCAATCTAGATCTTCTTCTAATCCTCAACTACTTCCTTCTATTGTACTCTACTTCTAATTCAAAATCTTTATGCTTTTATTTTGCTACATGTTGTTATTGTGTGGCTTGTTTTGTAGTGGTGGCTTATTGTTACATTTTATTCTTTTCTTCTTCCTCTTTTTTTTGTCTGCGTACCTTAGTATCCTCAGCTTGATTGTGAGTCTCTACATCTTTGGCCTAGAATTAGGCATCCTCTTGTTGTTATTGCTCTTGTTTCACCTTCCATTTATCCTTATCCTTAGCCCTATGCTTTTCTTCTTGGCACATACGATGCTCAATTACTCTAGGTGTTTCCTCACATGTGAGTTATGGTTGTTATTTAGTCTAAGCTTCAATTTCTACTTCCTTTATGTCTCTCTCAGCCTCCTTGGAGTGTTATGGTGAGGACATGAGGATCATAGTTTACACCTCATCTTGATAAACCTAACCCTTATGAACTAGGCATCTTGTGGGTTTTAGGGGGTCAAATTCCTATACTTATTTCTCTCTCATTGTAGAATATTTAATGGAATGCATAGGAATATGTGAGGTGTCTACCCCAGATTATTGAGGGTTGCATTAAGTGTGCATATAATAGAAAATTTGTGTTGGGGGGATAGCCTTGAATGTGTTATAATTTGGCCTCTTCAACCACTATATTGATGATGATATAAGTAGGGTAAGGGGTAACTCAATCTATAGATTTTATGGAATTTTATTTTACACATTGATTGTACACACTACTTTCTATAAATTTTTTTTCCTCCTTCTCATAGTGATCTCTAGCCATATAGGCCATCATCATCCTATAGAATAGTACTCATTAGTGCCTATGTGTGACAAACCATAGAGATCAAAATATTTGGATATGCTCAAGTCATCCAACTAAGTGAGTTGGCTAAGAGTATTCTACCTTGGAAGAAATGGAGATCTTTTGCCCTCAAGTACCTTGAACTTACTTGAATCTTCGATTGGTTTGGATATTGTTTAAGATTTTAGGGTTGTAGTCATAGGATATGGAATAGGTGGTGGTATCATCTATAAGGGGTCACTATGAATGATGTTATATATTCATGTATTTCCACATTAGTCTGAAACATCCACATGTTGATAAAATATGGGAGGGAGGACCCAAGACCTTGGGCAATTCATGAATTCTAATAGTAATGCCCTTTGGTAGCTTTATAATGACCACATGTTATCCCAAATGATACATGACATCATGAGGTATGTGTAGGTTGGATATTATTACCTCCATAAACTCATTTAACCAATTGGTAAACTTGTCTTTATGCCCAAAATAGGTGCTCTCTTAACTTTAGGTGAGATTCTAAAACTGCACATTTGGCCAATAATCAATGTTGGGAAGAACTTTGCCCTCAGGTGGCTTCCAATATGTAAATACCAATATAAATATAAAAAATTGGTAATGGAATCTTTTCTTCACCATCACCAAGACTGTATAAATGTTATAAGTAAGTTTGCTAACCAAGAATTCAGGCTAGTTGAATTCCTCATTTCAATGAATCATTCAATGGGCAATATCAATGACTCCTTTTGTAGCTTGCTTTGCATCTTTAGTTTTCTACCAAAATATATGGGAAATGCATTATACTATAATTCACTCCAACAAATATTCAATGTCCTCTAGTTTATTTCCTTATGAGATGTGAGAATTGATGCAAATCATATACCAAGTTTCAAACACTCTATACCTTGTTTCAAAATCTGCTACCTTAAGTAATGCTTATTGGCTCACTTCTCTATGTAAGATTATTATTTTCACTTGTAAATATATGATTTAAAATTTCTTGAACATTATCATATATGTTTTATTAAATCTATCAATCCATTCACCACCTTCCTAACACTTTTCAAGACTTTACTCACTTCTTTACACAATTATGTCAACTTTACCAATAATCCTTGTAGCCCTCTCTTTCCTATTTTTTAAGTTATGTGGAAAAATTAAAATGATTAAAAAGAAAAAATAAGTATTTTTAGATACCATTTATCCTTTTAAATCTATCCATTAAATTTGGTCTTCTAATTCTTCCTTATGATCCTCTTTCAAACTTAATTTGTGCTTCTATTTAGGCCTATTAGGCCTGCTAAGGTCTAGTTGCAAAAAGTCCTAAATTTCCATACATATATGTAAGTTACCACAACGAATAATTTAAAAACTCTTTAAAAACCTAACACTTGATTTTTTCACAAAGTTTTATCAAAATTTAATGGTGATAACTCACTAAACTCTCCAAACGCTAGATTAATGCTTAATGGACCCTCCACTAGCCCGTGAAAACACCATATTCCACTATGAATGTTTGGAAAGTTTTCAAAAAAAAAAATTAGGTTTAAAAGGTATGTCTAGACCTAGTTAAACTTATCTAACCATTTACTCATTCTTACCAACCCTTTGTCACACATTTTATCACTAAGATACACATGATTGTGTATGCAAATAGTTGCTTATAGGTATGCTCCCAGTCTTGAAAGCTCATGACACATTATTTATAAAATAAAACATTAAAATATAATTAAAAATATTCAATTACTCTTACCAAATCCTTATCCAATCATTTTCTAATTGAATCTATAACTTCTTATTTTTGGGAACAGTCATTCAATCCACTCAATATTGATTTATACAAGCAACATGAGTTTGTAGGGCATATGTCTAAACATGAAAAAAAAATTATTCACTATTTATTTATTATTTTAGACTATAAAATCAAAAATAATCTCCATATATTTTTTTAAACAATGTTAAACCCCACTTTATGCACTTCATTATGACTCACAATTCAATTTCTATAGAATAGAATTTTGTTTCTACATTCTCTAAACAAGATTTCCTTTTCAATGTTACTTGAACCAAAAATTCACAAATAAATAAATAATTATTATCAAATAACACTTGGAATCAAGTTTCAATTTCATTCATCCATCAAAAAATCACACACAGTCAGTAACAATAGTAAAAGACCTCATAACAGGGTTTGTTATGCAATTTCTTGGACAATGTCTCTCTTCCTTGAATTCCTTCAAAGTAGTAACTCCAAAAAACATGAATTGGTACATAATTAAAACTTAGAAACAAAAATTAACTTAATTATTCATAAATAAATCTCATATAGAGTCAACTTCACAATCCAAGATCTCAAGAGGGTCTATTTCCATTCATTTAACAACATCAGGGTTTTACAAATAATATCAACTCTTCTTACCAAAATTTTTCCATACATTATCCATTCAATAGTTGAATGTAATATAAATTAAACACCATAAAAATGACTCTACACTCCCTATGTATGTGCAAAATTATTTCTTGATGCCTTAGACTACATGGAGGTCTATTTGATACATAACATTTTCTTGATTTTCACATAAGACAAAGTGTCTAGAGCCAAGATAATAGAAACATGACATTTTATGGACATATTATAAATAAAATACACTTAAACATGTTTAAAACATCTTCCTCCTTCACAATTTCTTAAAAGTCCTTATAAAAGGCTTACTAAATTTAAATTTCTCTAAAAAGAGATTTTGGCAGGAAATGTCCAAATTCAAAATCTATGAACCTATATACTATCAAGACTCTAAAAATGGACTAAATAAGACCTATAACACCTATATGAAACGTAATAAACTTTATAAAGACAAAAATGAAATCATTTTTGGGTTTTCAAGGGATGCCCTGCATCAAGAATACTTTTCCTAGATCTCTAAAAGGATGGGTGGCATTTTGTATTTATAATGAGTCGTGGATCTCCACCTCATATGAATTATTTCCACCCTTTACATTTCAATGTTATTGATTTGGATGGTTGTTTATTGAGAAATATAAATATTTCCCTCATTTTACTAACCCAACAATACCTCCATTACATCATAAAGTTGCCCAAAAGTAGGCAATCAAATCAACTGCTCCACATCTATGTTATGGAGTCAAAGTGGATGCGTTAATGCTTCTAGTTGTGCCCATTTAACTGTATTGAGAATAAAACTTTGTGGTTTTTAATTGTAAATAAACTCATAAGCATATGGGTCTATGAAGTGTATTTATCATAATGCCATGTTGATGCCCATGTGCTCTTTTTGTGTTTTTCTGAATCCATTAGTGAGTTGGGATTGATCAAATCCATCCATTGTGTATAATTTAATTTGATGATGAAATAATTTCCTTGGATGTGAAAATTTGAGACTTGAATTAGAGTAATAATTATTTGGAAATTTTGTATTACTTCAGTATACTAACAATGAATATGAATTTAGCCTCCTGATTACTAGATTTATAGCTTCTTGCACCACCTTCGATGCTTTGTTATTTTGATTAGCTATGATGTCACTCATTCCTTTACACATGAGATTTGAATGTATTGGATCCTTTATTGTTGGTGTGGCATTCATTTTGATGATATGATATTTGATTGTAGTGGTAGTTGATGCTTTTTGACCTATTGCTTTAACTTGGCTTTAGACATACATTACTATTTTATTTCTAACACTAACCTATCAATTTTATAAGATATTTGTCAATCTACCCCATACCTAATCATTAACTATAATGGATTAACCATTAAACATCACTATATTCTCAACATCTAGGCACATGTGTCTTTCTTGGACTTAATTGATGTCCATATGTTGTACTCATTTGGCCACCTTATTCAATTTAGCCATAGTAATGGAACCTTATACTTAATTGTTGATTCCTCTTATCCCTTACCTCTATACACAAATAATTATATTTCCTCATAGGTGATGAAAAACATAAAACCCCAACTATACTGAAATCAATGCTTACAATCATGACTACCATCTACTTGGTACAACACAACACCTTTATTCCATGTTGTGTTGAATTAATGGAGGTAAGACTTCATCCTATAGCCATTTACATACCTAACCAAGAAATTTCCATATAAATATCACATGAAAATTATTCCAAGCTATGAAAGTTCATAGATGATGTAAAGGCCCTTCCATCTGATGTTAAGCTTTCCAAGGAAAGCTTTGAACCTGCTATCATAAAGAATAACAAATTAATTTACCTAGAATTCCTTTGTGCATAGATTATTATCATGTTAGGCCTTTTAGATATGCTTATTTATCTCTTGGTCCTATATTGCTTTACATCTCACTTCATCCAGGTAGTTCAAGTCTATCAACTTGTTAGTCATCAACTCTTGATTACCCATTCATAACATATTTATGACTTGTATATTAGGAAACACAAATTCCATAGGCATCACAACTTCTAACCCATATACTAGGTATAATAGTATAAACCCTTTTGCACATGTATATTTCATGTGATAAGCCCATAAGACTGATGGAAGCCTATCCTCCTAGTCATAATGTTTCACATCATAGATCTTAGTAAGCATCTTACCTATCACCTTGTTTGTAGTTTTATCTTGTCCATTTTTTGTGGATGATAAGTAGTGATTTTATGATGTGATATCATGAACTCATATGTCATGGTCTTGATGGTCTTATTTAGGAAATAAGTTCCGTTATCACTTACCAATTTAAGAGGGTAGATGAACCTAATGATGATGTTCTCATAAAAAAACTTGGTTGTGTCCTTTGTACTATAACTTGGAGTCACAATATCTTTTACCTGCTTTTTAAATTAGTTTGTCATAGTGCTTATATATCTTACATTTTTGCATTTTCTTGGAGGGTTAATTGGTCCTAAAAAGTAAATTCCCCATTATTCAAATGATATTGTGCTAACATGGGATATAAAGGTGTCTCATCCCATTGGTGTGGCTTTCTCATCCTTTGGTGTACATCACATTGCTATGCGACTCTCTGCTTATCCTCAAATATATAGGGCCACCAAATTCCACTTTAAAATATTTCCTTGTAGTTGTATCTCCTAAAAAGTGGCATCCTATGAATCCTTGATGCGCTTCATCCATTTTCTTCAAAAATTAATGCTCTAGTGCTAATATATGTAGTAATTCATCTTTGCCTAATTAATAAAAAAATTAATCAATAATACTATACAAAATAGCTCTGGTGATCATCTATTTATTATCTCTCTCTGTATAGTGTTCTAGTAAAATCCCTTGTTCCAAAAATTTTAAGATTTCTTGTAGTTGTTCTAGAATCACAGTCACCCTAAATAGGTGTGCATTCGATGACTCATTTTGGAGTTCCTTAGGTTCCTCACCATTAGTTAGCTAGTTGAGGTGGTTTGAGACAACATTATGTTAACCTAATTGGACATTAATAAGGAATTGAAATTCCTAAAAATCATCAGCCAACATGATATTCATCCTCCTGACAATGGCTTGTTCACTAAGTATCTCAGATTTTGATGATCAGTGAACAATTCAAATGGTGTGGTCATCAAGTAGTTCCTAAAATTTTATAGTGAAAACACTATCACCAAGTATTCCCACTTAGTTGTCATATAATTATTCTCTATGGTTGAAAACTTTATGCTTTTGAAGTAGATCAGATGATCCATTCATCCTTATTCTATTTGTGTGATTACTACTCTAATTATAATCCATGAAAATGTTTACTCCAATTCAAGAAAGTGAGGATTAGAGCAGTCACTAGTCTCTACTTTAAATCAATAAATGTATCCTAATAGTCCTCTATCTAGACAAACTAGACTCTTTTTCATAGTAGCTTCTTCAAAGGGGATTATATAGAGGAATACCCCTTGATGAATTTTTTGTAGTAACATGTATGTCTCAAAAATGATCACACTTTTGTTAAATTCTTGGGTGGTGGCATATACTCACAATGAATACAATATTAACTTTTTCTAATAAATTACTTTAATACACACTACTTGACCTAATAAAACACCAAAGCGTGTGAAAAATAAATATTTATTCAAATTTAGATCTATTCATAGTGTTCTACATCTCTCTAACATTAACCTAAGTTTTGATAATTATTCCCTACATAAAGAGAACACTGTCCAGTCATCCAATTATACTTCAAGGAAGTCAAGGATGAAATCCTTAAACACAATCAACATATCCTTAGATAAAACTATAGGTGTGTTTTTTAGTCTAAATAGCATGACCTTGGAAGTGAATGAACCCTATTATATTATGAATGTGCTTTTTGGTCCTATCCTCTTCTATGATGGGTATCTAATGGTAACCTTTAAATCTATCAATAAACAAGAACACTTCATGCCTTATGACAAAATTTAAACCTTCATTCATCAAGGGAAAGGGAAATGGTTCATTGACACAAGCATCATTGAGGATGTGGTAGTATCCATATATGCATATCCCCCTAGTCTTCTTTGGCTATACTACCATGGGGCTAACCTAGTCAACTTTATTGACTGGGAATATAATGCCTACTTCTAACATGTGATTGATTTTATCTTTCACTTTCATCTTCATGTTTGGGTTCAACCTATATGGTCTATTCTTGATTGTCCATGCACACTCCTTTAACTCCATGTGTATCTCCCCCAAATAAGGATCAACACCTTTGACTTATATGAAAGTTGTATGAAATACATCCTTATAGTCTTGAAGAAATTGTAAATCCTATGAGATATCTTATTGCATCAAATTGTCTCTGACATGTGCCATTTAGGTTCCTCTTCTATGATAATATTCTCTATGTGTTCCTTTAATATCTCCTGATACATCTTGCATTCTTCCTCAAAAATGAAGTTGTAGAGTATTTGTTTTCCTTCACATTCTAGGAACTATATATGTCATAGTTTTTCTTCATTTGTCTCCTTTATGACTTATTCTGGTAGAGGCTCTAACTCTCTCTATGTCTCAAATAGATCTCCTATATCCGTGTAGTCCTTATTTTCCATTCCAAATAACTGCTTGTCTTCCTCATGCATCCTATGGTAGGGATGAATCCATGGTTATACCTCACCTTATCCAACTTCATGAATCTACATGATTTGTGTCAAAATTTTCTCTATGAGTTTATGTGAACTTGGTTCCCATAGCACTATTAATTCTACAAATCTTTTGTGGCACATAAAGTTTTTTATATTTTGTAAATTGAATTGTACTTGGGGATCATCACTTTTAAAGATGAAAATTTGAATGAAAATACATTGAATCTATGCATAATCCTTTGTTTCTCTTCTTTGCTACTGATGGATGTACCATATTTTACAAAAAACACCCATGCTATAGATAAAACTATGTGGCTAGTAGTTAAGAGTGATACCCTCTAACTTCCATACCTTAATACACATCCACACATGCAATTCTAGGCATTCAACCTCTTAATAGATATGATAATATCTTTTGATGGTCTCTGGTAACTAGAAATGAGAAACAATCAATCTACATACTTCTTCCCACATTAAATTCCCATCCCTGTGGATGTCCCACCCATTCAAAACAATTCCCTTCATCACATAATCAATGGTACTAATCCTCTGGTTCTGATCTAGTATATACTATTGAAATTTTATAATGAACTCACCAACATCCTTTGTAGCAAAATACTGGGGTATTTGGCACTCAATCACAAAGGTCTCAGCTCATGATATCCTTTCACCTAATTAAGTACATGTATTTTTGAGTCTCCACTTATTGAATAATCTCTATCCCATGGGAGAAAATGCTCTAGATTTGGTTCTGTGTGGTCCTTCTCAGTATTACCTAATTCATATATAAAATATATATCATATTTGTTGGATATATTACCTCTATTGATCACACATCTTGATCAACCTTATGAGGTATCTCTATGGTATTCATCCCCATCTTTCCCAAGAGTCATTCTACACTGAGAATCTGAGTCTATGGAATAATTTTTTTAAGAAGAAACTATACTTGTTTACTCACATATCCTTGTACTTGTCTTCTACTATGACCTTCATGCAGTTGGCATTAGCACCATCATAAGGTGAGTTTGATTATTTTGGAATGATGTAAGGCCTAGATTCATTCTTTTTCAAAGGAATGATAATGATCTTGTCATCCTAATGAGACTCTAACTAATTCATGACTATGTTTATAGTCATCATACACCCATCATAGGCCCACTTCTTCCCTATCCATGTAGGGTAGTGAGTCTCATTTGTCTTCATATCGATCACTTAAAATTTACCTCATAGACTAAGTTCTATGACTTTTATTTCTACATCCTTCAAGCAACTAATAGGTTTAGACCCTTCCATAGTTTGCAAGGCTAAGTGTGACAGGACTATAACTCAATGCAGGTCTTCCCAAGGCTTCTCAAGTAGATTTGGGGATCATTTTTATAGTGCTTCCAAATTTTAATACAACATTGGGTATTTTATAACTAACTAGTTCTATGTTGATCCTCACATAAATATTTTAAGGTTTCTTGGTCTTTACAAACCAAACTAACTTATCCATTCTTTACTAGTCTTTATACACACATTCCATCAGGTTATGGAGTAGGTTAATGATGTTTTGAGATATATTTTCATTGTACAATATACTAAAGAGTTTCATTAAATCCATCATTGCAGTGGCAACCCTATCCTATCTTAGTATATGCACTATCTACCCATACATCTATGGATCAAGAGATGCATCATCCCCTTCATTCATCCCTTACTACTAGATTATCTTTAAAAATATGTGTGACTTATTGTATCATCCCTTTTTTATTAATAGGTTTGGCATATCATTCTAGTCATGCCTTTTTAATACCCAAGTCTTTAGGCATTTCCAATGAAGGTAACCCCTGTTATGCATGTTGTTGTATAGATATTACCTATAATGTGGCATCCTCCCTCAGCTATGCATGGGTTATATCAAAATTTCTAATAGGTCTCTCCCTCCATTTTATTTCTAAGATTGGATAGACTTTGGTATTGTGTTTTTAATTACCCTATAATATGTGCATTAATGTTGTATCTGGGGATTTACATGGGAATTTATCTACACATGGTTTAGTTTTCTACATAGATAATAACAAATGAATGGCTTGGGCCCATTGTTGACTCGACCTACCTGAGCACCACCTCAACATCATCTTATGTATCCTCCTCTATCCCCCTAAAATGCCCATCTACTTTGTTTTTGTTGTTGCAAAAATTTACCAATGTTTTTTGATGCATTCCATTATTTTTTTGGATATTCATTCAATTTAAACACTTACAATTGTTTTGGGTTTAGGTCCCACCCTAACTACTACACTTGGGAAACCATAGGATTCTATGGTGCTTGGTATGGGTAGGTAACAATTTGTTATGGGAATTTTTACAAGGTGATATTCTAGTTCATGTAGAAGGTAGAGTATTTGTTAGTGGCTATGGTTGATACTATGCTTGAGGGACCCGCAATGTCACTGATGGATTCTACCCTAGTATGATGCTCCCTAGGTTAGGAGTAATTTATGGCTGAACTATGGTTTTTTACACATTAACCATGAACACATTCGTAGTGATATCCTCCTTTAGTTCTTGAAGTTCTTAGAAATCCTTTTTATCATGTGTAGGTGACTTACAAAATTTAGAGTAAATATTATATGGGGTTTTTATGTCCTGTTGTAAAATATGACACTACAATATTGCATGCCTTATAACTCTACATATCTCATATAACTATTTCTTAACCCTATGATATTCATTTCTATGATGCCTTTGTTTTATAAACTCTATACAACATATATCTAACTTGGATCTCTCAACCCTTCCTTGAAATTGACCTAATCTAATCAAAATAGTTTGTAAGGTACTTTCTACCTTATATAATGTGAGTTCGCATCTCCATACTCTTTAATCTACTCCACTCAAATCATAGTGGATCTTACATCTACTTTATCTCCAAACTAAGTTTGGGGCATGGAAAATCTGATCCTTGGTATTAAACCCTATATAAACCAAGTGGATTTATCTTTATCCTCCAAAACAAATTCAACTTTTTTCATGATGTTAGAGAATTTGTGATAATAGTCGGCAATGATATCCTAAGGTACTTTTTAGATCTCCTTAAAATCCTATATTATTTGGATTGAATTCTTAATAACCTTAAACTCTAAAATGAGATAGTTTTTAACATCATCTAGGGATGCTTTAGCTATATTTTTCCTAAATAAAAACTCGAAGGCACATCCAACCAAAACACCAATCAATTCAAACTTCTTTATATTGTTTTCGGTGATTGATTTTGCTTTCCATTTCATGTATTAGGTAAGTATTATTTAGGGTCTGTAGACCCATCATAGGGAGCTAGGTGTATAAAACACCCAATTGAGCTACCATAATGGGGTTTTCTATAGGTATTATAGCTGATTTGATTACAACTAGTGTCAGGAATGGTTGTGGTTTTAGAGACTTATGTGGACTTTAATGTGGCCCTTGATCTAGTGGCAGTTGTAATGTCACCTCTAGTTTTGTGGAAGTTGTAGTTATAGATATATCTCTATCATTTCTTTCTTTTTATTATTCTAATATTTGAATTTGTGTATTGAAATTTTTAGCCTATGCAAGAATTAGAGGATTTGTCTTTGTATAAAATAATGTTATTATGTTCTTATATCAATATGAGAAACTCTATATAAATTCATGATATGTAGCATTTTTTACTTGTAAGGTTTTTGTATGAACTTCTTCTAGAATTGATCATTTCAAAGTGTCCTCATCTAAAGTTATATAAGAATTACAATGATTTTGAAAAAAAATGGGACTTAAGGGATGTGTGATTCCTTAATAAATGATTATTACCTCCAAAGATATATCTCTCAAAACTTGAACATATACTATATCTCTCACTATAATGTAGTCCCTGATTTTATTTGCGAGATAACCTTTCTAGAAACTATGAATATTTACCCACCTGTTCTACTTCTATACTACTACCTTCTTATTTCATCCATGTTAAATCCTCATCACTTCCTCGTACTCTATCTCTTCTTGGCCTAGGCTCCTTTCTCTATTTATCTTTGCTTCACCCTTATCCTTATTGTATCCTCTCATCCAAATTTTCAATTCTACTGCTCCTCCTCATTTTATTCACATTTTCTTGAAACACACTCTATTTATTCTATCTCCTCTATCATCATAACTCTCATTTTAGCTCTAAAGTCTATTTTTGGTCCTTTTCCTCTAGATTCTCCATGCTATACTCAACTTAAATCTCTATCTTTTCATATTTGATTCATTCTCCCTTATCTCTCACACACCCCCATATTCCAAAAATGAATACTCCATATTAGCAGGAGTGGGCACCATGGCCTTTTCTATAGCCAAGATTTTGATTAATGTCATGAGTCACTAATTTTTTTTCTTATGATTCATTTTATAAATAATTCATTCATTGCATCAAAGGATAAGTTTCCTTACATTGTGTTGTCCCTAAAAATAGACTTCTCATTTTTTAGGACAACATGTGAACTGTTTTGGTTCCTCAGACCAAAATAATCTCTTCCCTTCTCAAAATTTATTCTAAGCATTCAAATTCCTCATTTTTCAAGCTTCTCAAAAATCTACTAACTCTGCAAGCTTAAATCTATGGACTCTGTAGGCTTTAATCTATGAGCTCTGCAGGAAGAAAATCTACAGTCTCTACAGGCCAAGTTCAATGGACTTCACATGTTGATTTCTATGGACTCTACAGGAAAGAAGAAAGCTCTCAACACTTAGGTGATTTCAAAGTTAGTTCAATGACAAGGCTTAACCAAAAGAGTTCATCTTCAATCTTCTAAGCAAGGATTGAACCATTGAACCATTGAACCTTGAACCATTTTGGTTCAATGGGTTCAGTGGGTTCAAAGGTCCAACATCAGTAGTAAGAGTTAAGCACATTTGTTAAGGTTAAAAGTTCAACCACTTCAAGGTTCAATGGCTTCAAAACACTTATCAAAAAGAAGAAGGCTTGAATCATTAAACTTTTTAACTCATTAAACCACTTTGGTTCAAAGGTTCAATGGGTTTAATGGTTCAACAAGTTCAACAACCAAATGGTTCAATGCATTTGGTTCAAAAATGATGAAAAGGACTTAGCCAAACAAACAAAATGAACCGATTGAACCGTTTAACCTTAAACAAAAAGGTTCAACAAGTTCATAGGTTCAAAGGTTCAACTAGTGTGATGAAGATCAAAGAGCTTATAAAGAACAAGGAAGTGATGGACTAATGGTTCAACAGGTTCAAGGCTTCTACAGGCAGGTCTAATCAAAAGAACAAGTTTTTGATGCTTGAACCATTAAACCATTCAAACACATTGGTTCAAAAGGTTCAACAGGTTCAAGGTTCAATGGGTTCAATGAGGCTTGTTTCAAATAATCTTGGTTCAAGTAGTCAAATGAAACAAGGGAATGAACCATTGAACTATTGAACCAAAGTTGGTTTAATCAGTCAGTTCAAGCGACAAGTTCAAAGGAGTGCCCCAAGTGTCAAAGACACAAGTGCCCTTGTAGAGGGAATTTTTGTGGCAAAAATGACTAAGGAAACAAAAACTTGATAGAACTCAGCGGATGCTACCAAGTGTCATCTTTTGAGCCTCATTTCACTTTGTTTCTAAGAGCAACAGATGCTGCCATGTGTCACAATTTGAGATTCACATAAAATTGACTAAGGCAAATTTCTAAGGGACAAATAGCCCTTGTGGAGGACACTCAAAAACTAAAGTGAACCATTGCAAAAAACTTGAAAGGCTAATTTGGAGCTCAAAAAACCCTTGCAGAGGGCAGAAAGGGGGCAAATGGACCAATTCAAAGGCCAAAAGAGCAAAGGGATTTCCTCCAAAAAAGTTTCCTCAATAAAATAGATAAAGTGAATTCCTTTGAGAAAATGAACAAGGCAAAGGACAAAGAGAAATCCTCTAGACATTTTGTCTGAATGAATTTTCCCAAAAAACAAAGCAAAGCTCGGTGGAAAGACAAGGCAAGGAAGATTTCCTTCAAACAAATTGCCCGAAGGAATTCCTTCAGACATTTTATCTGAATGAAATAAAAGATAAAGCCCACTAGAAGAAAGAAGCCTGAAGGCCATTTGAAGACCGTCTGAAGGGTAGATACCCTTGTAGGGGACTCTTCCTGACCTAAAGTGGACCATTTCTCAAGGCCTTGAAGGGCATGTCCCCTCTGAGAAGATCAAATGACAAAACTGAAGGAATTGCTGAGGAAAGTGACGTGCTCACAGACATCAAAGTCATAACAATGAAATAGCCATTGATCCTTGTAGGTTTAAGCACGGACCTAAAATAATTCAAAGGCTTTAAGGCCAAGGCCAAAAGGAAGAACCACTAAGAGGAGCATAAAAATTAAGAATGACCAGAAACATTTGTGCATCAGATATGTTTCTATAAGTAGACCGCCAAGTGGATATTGAAAGATGCAAACTTTCAATAGCGTGACTTGTTTCTCTGCATTGAGAAAAGCAAATGGGTAAATTTCCCTAAATTCCAACATGTCTTCTTAACAAAATTCAATGCAACATGATGTGTTATTATTCCCTAGTCCTTCTTGAAAAGGCTATATAAGGGACTCTCTTGTTATTGTGGAGGGGGCTCTCTCTGATTATCAGAAACAAAACTCTGCCCAAATTGAAAGGCATTATTGAGACTTTGAGCTCAGATTGTTGATCATATTTTGTTATTGGAATAAGAAAGCAAGTGACTTTTCAGACTTTGTGTTGTGATATCTTTGTTGTTGGGGAAATTATTCTTATGTCTTATTTCTTAATATATTTTCTATTCCTTTAATTCAATAAGCAAAATTAGTGAAAGTAGTCAGGAAGGCATCCTAAAGCCAACTATGGAGAGACTTTATGCCCCTATAATTGCCTTTAGTGTGTTTTCTTTTTTATTTCTATGTAAAGGACCTTGGAACGACTTTGTGCCCTCATTGTCCTTCGTATCTCACTCTTGGGCAATTCAGGTGGAGGCTTTGTGCTACATCTCAATTTGCTAGTTACTACGACCTTGGTTACATTTTGAAATTACTATCAAGAAGATTCTTGTGGTTTGTTGAATGGTACTTCTGAAAGAAGAGGAGTACTTTTTATCTTTATCCCTAAGATTTCTCCTTTGATTTCCATGCATCATCTCTGAAAAAAGAGAGATGGATGATTTATCCCACCCTTGAGTATTATTTTCTATATATATATATATATATATGGAACCTCCCCTTGATGAGAGGAGAGATTAGTCCCCTTTTGATGTGGTAAACCTACACATTTGGCTAACCAATCTTCCTACTTTGGATGATCAGACCTATTTTATTTATAAGTATGCTGATCAAGAAAATAATCAACCAATAGTTTTTGGCAACTCCACTGGGGATACATTTACGTGCATTCTAAAAACTCAAGTTTTAGATGAAATCAGTCTCTACCATTATCCATTATAGACTCCATTCCATTTTTGTGTTTTACCCATTATTATTATAACCTTACCATTCACCTCCACACTAATCGGGAAAGAACACACAGTTTAAAGCCTCAAGGTTCAAACTAAAGCAAGGTCAATTATTTTTCATTTTTGTTTCACAATCTGGCAGATTCAAGGTATACACAAAACCAAGGGGCTAAAGGTATTGTTGACCTTGTATTCAAGTTGGTACAATAAAGTTATTTTGATATGTTTCCTTCACCATCTCACCTCCAATGAACCAAGAGCTTTCCTCCTACTAAAGTCAAATCTCCATTGCCAAATGAAGTATCCACTTTTGATGTTGATAAAGCCTTACCAATAATTACCCCTCTGATATTTGTTATTCCTCCTTTTCATAGTCATATAATGGCAATGCAAGGCCCCTGGGATAATTCTTTTGGTCCTCTCAATCTTACTCTAGCTCTACATGAGCTTCCATGCAGTTCAAGGAAGAATTTTCCCAAATTCTATGGTGATGGAAAAGTTCATCTTGATGAACACATTGTAGCCTTTGGTATAGCCTGTGGTGTAATTGGAGTAGAATTTGAAGATGTAGTAGTCAGGCTATTTGTAGAAACATTACAAGGTACTGCTGTAGATTGGTTTTATCATCTACAGGCTTGGTCAATAATTGATTGGAATACCCTCAGAGCTAGGTTTGAAGCCAGATTCAAACCTGTAGAAGATGCACATGCACTTCTAGCTCAACTCACATAGATGAAGAAAGAACCTCATGAACTAATGAGGGACTTCATATCCAAGTTTGACAAACTGAATAATAGAATTCCTATAATTGCTCAACCTACAACTAAGAATCTCAAATGCTTCTTCATTAATTCTCAGTTACCTGAAGTAAGTTTTCTTTTGAGATGTGTTGGTCAAATAGATCTTGCTACAACTCAACAGTTGGCCACTAAGGTAGAAGATGATCTCATCTTAGTAGGGAAGATAAAAAGAGATCTAAATAGAAATAGACCTTCATCATCTTCTGAATATTCACCTATAGGCACCACAGATCCAGTGGTGTAGAAGTTGGCAAATGAGTTACTTGCTCTCAAAAAGCAAATGGTGCAAGGAATGTCTTCTGCTCCATACAAAGATATGCCAAGAAGGACATTTCCAAATTAGTCATATCAGGGCCATGCTGCCAAGAATCAAGGGAAACAAAATTGTCTTCCTCCCCCACAAGGAAAACTTGCCCTGGAAGCTCCTCCAACCAATTCAGCAATGGGATATCTTAAAGTAGAATTAGAGTTCTCTTTCCATCCTGAATTGAATCAAGAAAATGATGCTAATCTCCTTGCATAAAATTAAGAAGAATCAGCTGGCGACTCTCACATTAGTTTCCTAAACTACCAGGATGAACCTAGAAGCAAAGGAGAAGCTTTTGATGGATCATATGTAGTGTTTACCAGGTCTAAGAACTAATCAATCTAGCAAGCTAATAAAGGGAAGACAGAGGAGAAACCTCAACCATCAATTACAATTGCTAAGCATGGAACCACTCTACCTTACTAGTCAAAGGATCTGGTGACCACCCAAAAAGTAAGTACATCAATTTCACCTTCACCTTCACCTTCTACTTCAATTTCACAAACCAACCCTCCTCCCATCCCTCTTAAAACTTAAAAGGTTGAAATACCTTCCTTTGTACCTAGCTCAATTCAGCTATTTGACATAATTGATCATGTTAAAAAGATAAAAATACAAATGTCTAAATTTAAATATTTGCAGTCCAATCTTGATCAATTGGATAAGTTGGTCCAATGTGTGAAAAACCAAACTGTCCCTGTAGGACAAGAAGCTAAAAAGGTAACTCGTAATTCACCAAAGAACATGCCCATTATGAATAATCTTGTCATTACTCCTCCAGCTGCCCCTAGGAAAATAGAACCTTTCTATGTTTCCCTATTAATAAATGGTCACAAGCTAAGTAATTATATTATAGACTCAGGTACATCTGACAATGTCATGCCTGCTAAAGTAGCTAAATCTCTTGGCCTCACACTAACCAAGACATTTGGGAGATGTTTCTCCATGGAAAACAAGCAAGTACCATTACTGAGGCAAATCAAAGATGCCCAATTTTCATTTGCAACATTTCCAGACAAGAGAATCAAGATGAATATCTTGGTGACTGACATCCCAGCATCCTATGGCATTTTGCTTGGATGAAATTTTTGCAAGGATGTGGGAGGAGAACTAAGCATGGAACTGTCTGAGGCAAGAATCTCTATCAAAGGCATAATGAAGAGGTTGCTCCCTGAAAAGGAGGCAAAATATGTGGTCACCCAAACATCAGCCCCTGAAGCTCAAATTCTTTTTGAATCCTCAAGTTTGGGTAACTAATTTCTATCTGCAGACGAAGTGCATGAAACATTTGATAAAATTATTGAAAGTGTCAACCCAAAAATTAGTTCAACTAGAATATTAGAAGAACTAGTAGGTTGCAATACAAATGAAGGACCCGCCCTATCTAATGAAGGAAAATTTAAAGAAAAATCAATATCTAATGAGGTATGGACTCTGGTATTCAATGGCAGCTAGTCCTCTACTAGTTTGGGAGCTGATATTGTGTTGATATCTCCTCAAGGATATATGTTTCCTTCATCTTACAAATTACAATTTAGCAACACTAATAATATAGCTGAATATGAATCTCTATTACTTGGATTGAAGGCTGCTCAAGACAAAGGCATCAAGTTTCTTCATGCTAAAGGGGATGCTGAATTAGTGGTTTGTCAAGTGAGAAACTTATACCAAATCAAGAATGAAATATTAAGCCACTATCACAACCTGGTTTGGGACCAAATTGAAAGCTTTGATGCTTTCAACATTTTTGCCATACCTAGAGAGTCTAATGACAAAGCTGATGCACTTTCTATTTCAGGAACTCTTTTAGTTCCTCACTCAAATTTCAAAGAAGATAGGTATACTATTGAGCTAGTCTATAGACCAAGTGTTCTTGATAATGCTGGTCATTGGCAAGTATTCAATGATGATCATCAAATCATTGCCTTTATAAAATGAAAAGACAATTTCGAATAACTATGTTTTGAAGGCAATGAACCTCAGAAGTGTGAATCAGCCTCTGAATCTAGTTTAGTTATAAATGAAGAATTCTTATAGCTAAAAGAAAATAAAATTACCAAAGGCTTGGCTTCTCTTGAGAAACTATTTGAAAAGCATGATAGATTCATCAAATAACAACAAATAGATTCAAGTTTCTCTCAAGGATTCGATCAAGTAAATCTGACTACTAGAGAAAATCCCAAGATGGTTAACATTGGTAAGTGTTGCATCCCTAAAGAAAGATTCAAGTTCACCACTTTACTCCATCAATACATGGATGTCTTAGCATATTCTTATGATGACTTGAAGTCTCTCAGACCTGATGAAATTTGCCATGACATTCCTCTCAAGGCTGACTCAATGTCTTATAAGCAAAAATCTAGACAGTACAATCCAAAAATATCAAGTACTATTCTATCTGAGATATAAAAAATGTTAAATGCTAGAATCATCTTTCCAATCCATCATTCCACATGGATCACAAATATAGTGCCTGTAAGGAAGACGAGTGGTGAAATTTGCATTTGTGTAGATTTTAGGAATCTGAATCAGTCATCTTTGAAAGATAATTACCCTTTGCCAATTATGGATCAAGTGCTTTAAACAGTGATAAGATCAGAGATGTTATCAATGCTAGCTGGCTTCCCAATATATAATCAAGTTGAAGTTGGTGAAGTAGACCAACACAAGACTACATTCACTAAGCCTTGGGGTACATTTGCATATAGAAGAATGCCTTTTGGCTTGATAAATGTTGGTGCCACCTTTCAAAGAGCAATGAACCTGTCTTTAAAATATGAGATGGGTAAATTCATAGTATACCTTGATGACTTAACCATCTTTTCAAAGCACCATTCTGATCATGTATGCCACTTACAACAAGTGCTAGAGCACTACCGCTAGAATGGTATTTCCTTGAACACTAAGAAGTCTATTTTTGGAGTAATAGAGGGGAAACTCCTCAAACACATTGTGTCTAAAGAAGGCATAAAGATTGACTCAAATAGATTCAAGTCTATTTAAGAGCTTAATTTGCCTACAAGTAAAAATGTTGTTCACTCTTTCTTCGAAAAGGTGAATTTCTTACAAAGATTCATCCCTAAATTTGCTAAGAAGACTAGACACATTGTGAACATGATGAAAGGGAAGACCACCTTCAGCTGGACTAAAGAAGGCAAGTCAGCATTTTAGGATATCAAAACTGCCATTGCCCATGCCCCTACCTTGGTTTGTCCAAATTACAACAAAGATTTTATCATATATAGCTATGCTTCTGAACACATGCTTTCAACAATTCTTGTTCAACAAGACAAGGAAGATATGGAATCTCCTATTTCTTTCATGAGTTTCCCTCTCAAAACCCATGAGATGAAGTATTAAAATGTAGAGAAGCATGATTATGCAATGGTGAAAGCAGTTAAACATTTCCACTTTTATATCCTAAATTCACACACTAATGCCTTAGTTCCTGACACTACAGTCAAGTCCATATTAACTCAGCAAGAGTTTGGCACAAAAAGAGGCAATTGGATTACAAAGATCTAAGAGTTTGATCTAGACATCAAGCTAATAAAGCTAGTCAGGGGATAAGGCCTATGCTAATTAATTGCTGACAATGAGCCAAAAAATACACAGCATGTAGAAGCTGAAGTGGAAGACACACCAATAGTCCTTTTTGTCTCCACTACTAATGAGTGGTATTTAGGTATTGGTCATTTCTTTACTTATGGTGAATGTCCTACTCATTTGTCTTATAAAGAAAGGAGGACTATCAAGTTGAAATCTACCAATTTTGTCTTTTAGGAAAATGGCTTGTACAAGAGAAGCATAGATGGAGTATTCCTTCGTTGTGTAGACAAAGAGCAAAAAAGCCAAATTTTGAAATCTTTCCACAATCTAGCCTGTGGAGGACATTTTTTTGCTCCTGTAATTGCTCACAAGATTTTATGAGCTAGGTATTACTGGCCAACTCTTTTCCAAGATGAATATAAGTGGGTGAGAAAATGTGAACTCTACTAGTGATTTATTGGAAGACCCAAGTTAGTTGCCCTACCTCTCAAGCCAATGATCATAGAAGAACCTTTCGAGTAATGGGGGATTGATTTTATTGGGACTATAAACCCATATTCAAGTGTTGGACATGATTATGTCATTACAACAACTGACTATTTCACCAAGTGGGTAGAAGCAATCCCAACTAAGAATGCTACTTCACAAGTTATATGCAATTTCCTCAAGGAGAATATCATTTCTAAGTTTGGAGTTCCAACCAAAATTATTACTGATAATGCAGTTTGTTTCACCTCCCAGGAGATTACATAATTATGTTTCCATTATGGAATTACACTCTCTCACTCTTCTAATTATTTTCCACAAGGGAATGGACAAGTTGAATCAAGTAATAAGAACCTGGTAACTATCATCAAGAAGCTAGCAGATGACAATCAAAAGACATGACATAGAGCATTGGTTAATGCTCTATGGGTAGATAGAATCACATCAAAGAGGGCAATTGGTATGTCTCCATTTCAACTTATTTATGGTATCAATGTTGAAATACCAATCACCTTAGAATTACCAGCTTGAAATTGGCAAAGATAATTGAAGATCAGATGTATGAAAGCTCTCTTGATAAGAGAAACATGTCCCTGACTGAGCTGGATGAAAAGAGAACCATGGTGGTGGACCAAATTTCTGATCATCAAATTCTGATAAAGAAACTCTTTGACCAAAAGGCCAAAAATCATGATTTTTAGATTGGGGATCAAGTCCTGCTATGGGACAAAAGGAGAGAACCAAAAGGGATGCATGGAAATTTTGACTCCCTTTGGAGTGGCCCATTTATAATTCATCAACACCATGGTGAAAATAACATTATGCTAAAATATCAAGATGGCACACTCTTTTCTCTACCTCACAATGGGCAACATCTGAAACACTTCAACTCTTGAAGTATCAGATCATTTCATCTATACATATGTATATTTGTATAGTTTTTAATTTTGTTTTGTTTTACTTGTTTCCATTTTTTTTATGCCTTCCATTTTTGGGTAACATGACTCCATAGCCCAATCGTACACATGAAGATACTGGAGATTCTAGATTCTACTCCCTTTAATTCTTTTTTACAATTGATAGAATTTCCCCAACTGGAGCCAACTGTTGTCCCCAAAAATAGACTTCTCATTTTTTGGGACAACATGTGAACTATTTTGGTTCCTCAGACCAACATAATCTCTTCCCTTCTCAAATTTTTTTCTAAGCATTCAAATTCCCTTCTCAAAAATCTATGGACTCTGTAGGCTTAACTATATAGACTTTGTAGGCTTGAATCTACGGACTCTGCAAGAAGAAAATCTATGGACTCTGTAGGCCAAGTTCAATGGACTTCATAGGTTGATTTCTATAGACTCTGTAAGAAAGAAGCGAGCTCTCAATACTTAGGCAATTTCAAAGTTGGTTCAATGACAAGGCTTAGCTAAAAGAGTTCATTTACAAGCTTTCAAGCAAAGACTGAACCATTAAACCATTGAACCTTGAACCATTTTGGTTTAATGGGTTCAATGGGTTTAAAGGTTCAACATCAATAGCAAGAGTTAAGTGCATTTGTTAAGGTTCAAAGTTCAACCGCTTCAATGTTCAATGGTTTCAAAACACTTATCAAAAAGAAAAAGGCTTGAATCATTGAATCGTTTAACTCATTGAACCACTTTGGTTCAAAGGTTCAATGGGTTCAATGGTTCAACAGGTTCAACAATCAAATGGTTAAACATGTTTGGTTCAAAAAAGATCAAAAGGACTTATCCAAACAAACAGAATGAAATGATTGAAACATTTAACCTTGAACCAAAGAGTTTAATGAGTTCACAAGTTCAAAGGTTTAACCAGTGTGATGAAGATCAAAGAGCTTAGAAAGAACAAGGAAGTGACAGACTAATGGTTTAATAGGTTCAAAGGCTTCTATAGGTAGGTTCAATCAAAAGAAAAAGTTTATGATGCTTGAACCATTGAAACACTGAAACACATTGGTTTAAAAGGTTCAACAGGTTCAAGGTTCAATGGGTTCAATGAGGCTTGTTTCAAAGAATCTTGGTTCAAGTGGTCAATAAAAATAAGGGAATGAACCATTGAACTGTTGAACTAAAGTTGGTTCAATCAGTCGGTTCAAGCGACAAGTTCAAAGGAGTGCCCCAAGTGTTAAAGACACAAGTGCTCTTGCAGAGGGAATTTTTGTGGCAAAAGTGACTAAGGAAGGAAAAAAATTCTGATAGAACTCAATGGATGCTGCCAAGTGTCATCTTTCGAGCCTCATTTCATTTTGTTTCTAAGAGCAGCAGATGTTGCCATGTGTCACAATTTGAGATTCACATAAAATCAACTAAGGCAAATTTCCAAGGGACAAACAACCCTTGCAGAAGACACTTAGAAACTAAAGTGAACTATTGCAAAAAAATTGAAAGGCTAATTTGGAGCTCAAATAGCCCTTGCAGAGGGCAAAAAGGTGGCAAATGGACCAATTCGAAGGCCAAAAGAGCAAAGGGATCTCCTTCAGAAAAGTTCCCCCAACAAAATAGATAAAGTGAATTCCTTCAAGAAAATGAACAAGGCAAAGGACAAAGCAAAATCCTCCAGACATTTTTTTTGAAGGAATTCTCTTAAAAAACAAAGCAAAGCCTGACAGAAAGACAATGCAAGGAAGATTTCCTTCGAACAAATTGCCCGAAGGAATTCCTTCAGACATTTTGTCTAAAGGAAATAAAGGATAAATCCAACTAGAAGAAAGAATCTTGAAGGCCATCTGAAGACTACCCAGAGGGTACATACCCTTGTGAGGGGCACTTCTTGACCCAAAGTAGACCATTTCTCAAGGCCCTAAAGGGTAGGTCCCCTCCGAGACAGATCAAATGACAAAGCTGAAGGAATTGCTAAGGAAAGTGATGTGCCCATAGATGTCAAAGTCACAAAAATGAAATAGCCATTGATCCTTGTAGGTTTAAGTGCATAATCGAATGCATTCAAAGGCTTCAAGGCCAAGGCCAAAAGGAAAAACTGCTGAGAGGAGCGTAAAGAGTAGGAACGACCAGAAACATTTGTGCATCAGATATGTTTCTAGAAGTAGACCACCAGGTGGATATTGAAAGATGCAAGCTTTCAATAGTGTGACTTGTTTCGCTACATTGAGAAAAGCAAATGGGTAAATACCCCTAAATTCCAACATGTTTTCTTAACAAAATTCAATGCAACATGATGTGTTACTATTCCCAAGTCCTACTTGAAGAGGCTATATAAGGGACTCTCTTGTTATTGTGGAGGGGGCTCTCTTTGATTATCAGAAACAAAACTTTTCCCAAATTGAAAGGCATTACTGAGACTTTGAACTCATATTGTTGATCATATTTTGTTATTGGAATAAGAAAGCAAGTGACTTTTCAAACTTTATGCTATGATATCTTTGTTGTTAGGGAAACTATTCTTATGTCTTTTTCCTTAATATATTTTTTGTTCCTTTAATTCAATAAGTAGAATTAGTGAAGGTAGTTAGGAAGGCATCCTAAAGCCAACTTTGGAGAGACTTTGTGCCCCCACACTTGCCTTTAGTGTGTTTTCTTTTTTGTTTCTGTGTAAAGGACCTTGGGATGACTTTGTGCCCTCATTGTCCTTCGTATCTAACTCTTTGGAAATTTAGGTGGAGACTTTATGCTACATCTCAATTTGCCGGTTATCACGACCTTGGTTACACTTTGTAATTACTACCAAGAAGATTCTTGTGGTTTGTTGAATGGTACTTCTAAAAGAAGAGGAGTGCTTTCTATCTTTATTCATTAGATTTCTCCTTTGATTTGCACACATCATCTCTGAAAAAAGAGAGATGGATGATTTATCCTACCCTTGAGTATTATTGTCTATATATATATATATATATAGGGAACCTCCCCTTGATGAGAGGAGAGATTAGTCCCCTTTTGATGTGGTAAACCTACACATTTGGCTGACCAATCTTCCTACTTTGGATGATCAGACCTATTTTGTTTATCAGTATGCTAATCGACAAAATAATCAACCAACACATTGTAAACTCAGTGTTATATTCATCAATAGTGGAATTTATCTAATGATTGAATTCACAAGTCTAATTTGTCTCCAAATTATATAGCTATTATATCTTCCCCTCGGTCTATGTAATGGTGTCACTAGCTCATGATTAGAAATAGTGATATTCAATTTAATCTAACCAATTGACTAGAAATATTGGTAATTTTCACCAAAAAATATCATAAATTTCACTGTAGAGGTGTTCTTGTATAATCTTCTTTGGATAACACCCAATTATTTAGCTTTCCCTCTCTACAAATTTAGTAATTTTTTGGTCCAACTAGCTCTCTTCCTCTCTTTGTGTTGGTAACCATCACAACATATCCATGCTCACTTCACCATTATTAGTAGAGCTTCCTAGGTTTGACTATTGTATGTTAATTATTTATGAGGATAGAGTATGCAAAATTACATCAAAATCTTATAGGATGGTTTAATCATGACTTTGAAAACATATGCAAGGTTTATCATAGAGAATTATACTTATTTAATAGCTTAAAATATGATGTAAACTACTTATAGATATATAAAATTACACATCAAAGTAGAATAATAAGGGAAACATTCATAATAACATATAAAACTCTGTGATTATACCATAAAAGAGTAGAAATACTTAGAATTCAATATAGATAATCTAGTAATAGGGATTATAACAAGGAAACCTTCATAGATCAAGGTCTAGTTCTATCAATACTCTATGCAAAATATTTCTAATCAAAATAACAATCACTATGCTATTGCTCACATAGTCAACAATGTCAACCCTTCTATTGTATTCTTTACAAATACTTGTAGGCATTAGTTACTATGGTTGTAGCTTCTAGATTTACAATGATGAGAATAGTTCTCCATATTACATTTGATAGAATCCTGAACAATATAGAGATTATCATAATAAATCCTAAAAATTTTAAAATAAAATACATCTATAATTAGAATAGGAAATTTTCATACATACAACTAGTTTTACATTTACCATTAACATATTTGAGTAAATGAGATCTTATCACTAATGTTAATTGATAAGTGTGCTAAAAACATATCTACCAATAGATTTAATATAGTGATAAATTGATTTAGAAGATCATAAAACCATTATAAGGAATATTCCTCTATACTACATGGGGAAAACTTAGTGAGGATCCAATCATTGGACACATAGTCTATGCATGCTATGTGAAAAGCTCATAGATGGTGCTCTGGGTCACCATTACCACCACACAATGTAAGCTTAGGTGTCTTGAATCTGAATGGAAAAGGAAATGTTTCTATGTGATGTGCCAAAGGTGTTTGTAAAATAACATGAGAATCTAAGGCATATGATGTCTTAGTATCCCCTTTCTCAATATGTAACACCTTAGCCTATATAGATTGAATCTCATACATAAAGGATTGTAAATATGGAGAGGAGGAACTATTGATAGGAGGTGTAGCTGCCACTAAAGATTGTATAGTTAAAAAATGTTTTTTATAAGTTGCATTGGCCCAAAGTAGGTGTAACAATGTTGTTATTTGAGGGATTAGAATATTTACCATTATTTTATTTGTTCTTTATTTCCATTATGTCTTGTAAAATCTATGCATGATCATGGGGCTATTCCCAAAGTCTATATTTGAATATCTATAGAATCTCATCCTTATTAACTAAAAGATTTTCATTATTAAGTAGGGGGAGAATGTCTTGATTCCCATATTATATATCATCTTGATATTTATTATATTTATCATCTTTAGATGAATTCTCATTGAATTCCACATATTCATGGTGTAGTAGATCAGTGATAGGATTTGTAACTGGTCCTTTGTCCATTCTAAAAGCTTGAATGGAAGGATTCTGAGTATGCTCAATAGGACTACTACTAAGACTAACACTTTTTAATAAGGGAAGAGAGATAAATTTTTTAGATGGCATATAGTATACAAAGTGAAAGAGAGATGCTAAAATAGAATATATGAAATCTAAAAATCTTAACATAGCCAATGAAAATAGGAAAAAGAAGGATACAAAACCTAGTATCATCTAGCATTAAGGTTTTAGTAGTATTTAAAGTAAGTTGGGTTCACCAAATGTTTTAACCATTTAAGACTTAGTGTATTTAAATCCTATGTTCTTAAGGTGTCTGAGTATGGTAAATTAGGATAGAGATACACAATAAATGTAACCTTTGGTTTGTAATATAATTTACTTAATTTGAAATTTCTAAAAATATTAATAAATAATGTAAACAAGTACTTAACTATAAAATGAATGAAACAAGAGATATGGATGTTGTAAAATAAGAACAAGGTTGATATAAGTATAAAAAATAAGACCTAGATGTCAAAACCCTTCTTCGATAGTAGTGCCCCAATTGGATAGTAACACCATGTGGTGTTAGTGTCCCTTTTTTGGTAGTAGTGTCTTATATGTAGAAGTTTTTCAAGCTTCTAGGTGTACCTATGTCTAGGTTTGCCAAGCCTATTCTTGTGTTCATGATTTCTTGATCTTTTTAGATGACCTATTTTGACTAATTTTATGTGGAAACCTTATTCTCCATGTTTCTAGGCATCTTATTAGTAGAATTAGTAAATTTGTTCATAGTCGGGTGGGCCAAATATCCTCAACAGACCATCATGATGAGAGTTTCATACATACCAATAATCTGAAGAGGGATCAATCTTGATGTAGTTCTCCACACCTAAGTGTTAGTGCAAATATAAGTGAATCTAGTATGAATGCTTGTTTGAGTGATTTGAATTTTCTTGAGACTAGAAACCTGAGTAATCTAAGCTTATGAATATTATATATGGTTGAATGTATAAGTAGGTAATAATAGGTATTGGTAACCTTGATTATACACAAATTATTTTGAATTTATATGTACAATTTACATCTTATTTCTATCTAGTGGTTAGCTAGATAAAAGCCATGTATATATACTATTATGGTGCTCATACATGCCTAAAATGAGGTCTATGAAAACCCTATGTATTATTAAATTTTAAAAGATATTCATTCGTAGAAAAAGAAGGGAAAGGACAATAGTACCAAAACTAGAACACCAGTGCCATGTGGTGTTGCTATCCATACTATGGCACTATTGTCAAGGTGATAGAACCTAAGGCACTAAGGGAAAAGATGTCAAAATGAGGGTCTAAGAATGCCTTAGGGATGTCAAGGGATGATTTTGGCACACACAAAGGTTGGATAAGTATGAAATTAATCCCTAAGATACATATAGGGCTAAGCTAGGGATGGGTGGTCTCAATTAACACTCTTATTACTCAAGTGTCATTTTAGGTGATTGTAATGACTATTTCATTATCTAAAGGCTTTTGGTCTTGATATCAATTTGAATGAATGTTTTTCCTTTGGTCAAATATGAGATTATGATTACCCATATTACATGTATCCCACAATATGCCTAAAAACATTATATTTATCCTTCACTATCAATTACAAAGCTTCAAAATTTGTCTATTCTCTAGGAAATTATTATCTAGACTAGGACACTAATGTTGATGCCAGTGTCCCATATTTGATGCTAGTGTCTATACCCTATAAAGGATCAATTTTTTAAATATTTTGATATGTATAGTTTAGTATATTTATCTTGGTTAACCCTCTATGATATCATTTTCAAAATTTATATTATAAATATATACAAAATAAAACCCACTCATCATTAATCTAGAAGTTATCAAGCATAGTACCCTATTCTTACCTATTTACAATTCAACCATATGATCAGTTTTTTTATAGGTCTAAATTATTTAAATATTATACCATTATCAATATTTACCAATTTTTAATCTAGATCACTACATACACTTGCACATAGAATATTACATCATTATTCACACACAAGCCCACATAAGGGGGAGAACTACATTAGTATGAGGCCCTCTTCAAATTATATGGATATATAGGCAATGCTCATGATTAGAGGATTATATTAGGTCACATCAACTTCACTTGAGACCACTAACCCTCATTTTGAAAAGTGGCATGCCCTAATTGGAGTATCTAGGGATTTGATCACAATATTGATATCTAAAACCTATACACATGATCTGAATAGAAAAATATAAAAGGTAATATATAACCCTAACAATATCAGATAGAATTTATGTCAATGACTTGTATTTAAGTCTTGATGTAAGTGTTAGTTTTAAGACATAAACATCAATGCTAGTGTCCCTATTTCAATGTTAGTGTCCAAGTGGCCAAAGAGTTAATTTCCATAATTTGATGAATCATAGCTAAGCATAATCCTAACTACTTCTAAACTTATCATTCTCATATTTTCATGCACATCAACAAACAAGCTAAGTGTTATCTCTTCTTTGTTTTTAAGCATGAAAATTAGTGTTTGACATTATACTTTTTATATTTAAAATTTTTATATAATTAAAAATTATATCAGAATAACTAAATTATTTAATTGGCCCACTTTTTAGAGTAGCTTAATACTTACTTGATTAGGCTACTCTTTCTTTTAATCCTTATTTCTAAAAATTCTTAATTATTGGCACCCTTACACATGATATATCTCAAATGGTTCAAAGGCTTTATATTTCATTTAATGATAATGAGATTGTGGATAATGACTCAAATCATCGCTCATTATTTATTAGAGAACTTATGGATCATTAACTTATACATAGTTCTATGTTGATAATGGTTCTACTGAGAATTTATGTACCATGACATTAATCACACATTTGGGATATACACATGATAATTTATACCCTTTCACCAAGATGATCAAAACATTTCATGGGAAAGTACAAGTTTTTGGTGAGATTGATTTACCTTTACAAGTTGGTATAACACATGTGAAAAAAAAAATTATAGTTATTGGGATGACCTTGGATTCATAATCTACATTAGTTCTTTCCATAATACATGGATGTCTCAAGTATATTCATGCCAATAAGATAATTAGAGTTTTAGGGATTCAATATGAACATCCACTATGGAAAGATAATTTTTTCCAATATAGGTAATCATAAAAAATATTAAGGTTAATCATGATTTAAATGGTAATTAAAATGAAATTTCCATTCCAAGGAAATCGTTACTTAAGAGGCTATTGCATTAGAGATATCTATAGTAGACTACATGAGGTCCTCATTTACACTTCCATGACCTAGCTAGTTATTAAGAGTAGATCATCATATTTTAGAGAGGGTAAAAAGACCAAAAATTTCACCATAGAAGTCATAGAGCACTAAACAATGGTTTCCATGAACCACTACTACGTCATGACCATAGAGTCTTATGAATAATAGTCAGAGTATTATAAATTCTATAGTTCAAGATTTAGTGCATATACAGGATTCTTTGGTAACATGAATAAATGGTTTTAAAAATTGTCATTATAGATCACCCTATGAGCATCCCTTGGATGGGATCATTAGATAATCCCTTTTCTTTCTTCAGATATTCAATAACATAAAAAAAACATGCAAATCAAGACAAAAAATAATCACATGTTTATTACATTTTGTGTATGTCATTCACTTTATGTTAGTATATAACATATCATTTATTTATACACATATTTTTCATGGGTAATTTAGTGTGATACATGTATTCACTATATCATTTATACATGAGCATGTAGATGTTGGACCTTTCCTCTACCTACATGACACACTACATTAGGATAATCTTGATTCTATTGATCATGATTGACATAGGTTTTATTATTTTATGATAATTTTACATTATCATGTTGAGTTTATATATTAATTCTTACACATGCCTATAATATTACTACTATATTACATAATATAGTTATTATGCTATTCTATAGGATATATTTTTTAATGCATGTATGCAATGACCAGTATGCCATGCTTATACTAGTTGCTTATATTTCACTTATTCATCTTATCACATGGCTTATTTGAGTGTACTTCTTGTTTTATAAAATGTGTATATTGTGGAAAATTTTAGCATGTTATTTATTTGTCAACCTTAGTTACTTGAGTTTTGATTGATTCTTTGGTGTTTTGACATTTGAACATGGGTAAGTGCATGAATTTGGGGGATGATTCTATGGACATTTTTATGTAACATGTACAAGTTATTACATAAGTCACTCACATTATTCAAATAAAATGTATGTATTATGGTCTTTATGCCTACTAAACATTGATTCTAGAATGTGTACATGTTATATCATGTATGTGTTATAGCACACATGTGTTTAAATGTGTTAAAATTTGAAAAATTAGAACTGCATATTTACTTCATATAAATGAAAAATTGAGGTCTAGAATGCCAAAATGGGATCAAGTAGAAGGTGTAGGGGTGGTTTACTAAAATAAATGTTAATTATAAGGAATATTCCTTATAATTTAAGTTTATATTAGTAAATATATTAAATAGGGTCACTCTACATATTCTAGATTTGGTCTCTTAACTACATGCCTTATGATTAGGGAGATAATTTTTCAAAATCCAATTTGGTCAGTATTTAGTCATTTTTAGGATTTTTATATTGAACCTAGGGATTTTAGGGCATAAAATTTTCAACTGATATCCATTTTGGGTAAACACATCATAATTTTTGGGTTTTGGCACCTTTTAGATTGTTTTTCATTTCTATGAGTCTTAGGTTTATCAAAATTATAGATTACAAACCAATGCACACCCAACCACTCATATATGTTATTTTAATTATGATTAGGTCCCTTACAGGAAAAATGTGACACAACAACACCATAATCATTTGTGACTAGGGTAACTAGGGATAATTTGGGCCACATTTAGGCATTTTAACCGTAATTAAATTTAAATTCATACTAAAGTAGTGTGTATATGGAAACATATGTTGCATTGGTGACCCAAGCACACAAAACCACCTAGTCATGCCAATTTCACTTTTGATTAAGTCCATTCTAGCACAAAATTTACATAAAACACCATATTCACTTATGACCAATGTAAATGCAAACAATTTTAGGCACATTTGTGCATGACCACCCCATTTCTCTTCAATTTCAATCAAAAATGTGTGATTGAAAAAAAAACAAATTGAATTGTGATCCTTGCACACCCTACCACCAATTTATGTTGATTTTACTTTTTATTATCTCCATTATTACCAAAAGTAACATAACAACACCATATCCACTTGTAATCATGGAAATAGAAATAATTTATGGCATATGTGAAATCAACCTAATTCACTTTAAATTTAAGACATAGCGATGTGATTGGGGCAACATAGGTTACATTGATGACCCACAAACACCAAACCACAACTTTGTGTCAATTTCAATTTCTCATCATCCCTCCTTCATCCTATTCACTCCCTCCTCATCCATCATCATCCCTAATCACTACCTCATTTACCCTTACCATCCCTCATCATACCTAATCACTCCCTCATCATACTTTATCACTCCCTTTTCATCCCTCCTCATCCATAATCACTACCTCTAATACCTTGATTGTTGGTGCATTGGATTCTTGCATGTACCCAATTAACTTATATTTCAATTCCAAATTTTACTCACTCAAATCATGAAAAAATAAACTCTTATTTAACTCATCTTCTTTCACTAAAATAATGAACTCATAGATATTATCTAAATTTATAGTGGGTTTTAGATATTTTAATGTCCATCTATTCTTAGATCAAAGAGAAAGAGTGTATCCACATCCCATTTCCAAAATAAATAAGAATGTAAGTGACCAAAGGGTGGGTTAAAATTATATTACTTTTATTATATATTTAGATTTGGGCATCAAATAATCCTAATCCCAAAATTGAGAATCCCAATCTATGTGTATATAGATAAGGGTGACCAAAGGCTAGTTAAGAATTCTAATCCAAACCACATAGTTGAGTTCTCATTTCCACTATATGCCATTGAGATCTTATTTATAGTAAAGAGGATCAATAGATACATATATAGGTGGTTACCAATCTAGTAGTCTTTTTTCCAATTTTATAGTTGGTTGAGTGTGTTTCCTAACCCAACTAATGCCCTATCATACTTTGAGTATGCTCCAGCCCCTAATACAATAAATCAAGGAATATCATAGGAATGGGGCACTTGCCATTGATATATGGAGGGGAACCATTCTAAATGACCTATATTGATCTCAGGATTTCCATACCAGATAAGTCAAGGGAAGCTTTCCCTACTTGATTCATCTATACCAAGGAGTAAGGTAAGGGAATCTTACCTTGTTGATATCTAGCTTTGCTTTACCCACTAACATATCAAGGGGAGATTGCATTCATGATAGATCACAAGGAATTAAGGCATAACTATAAAACTAATCTTATCTTCTCAATATCTAGATTTTCTTTGCTTCTTTATTAAGGCAAAACTATCAATGGAAGCATGCTTCTCAATAGATATCTTTGTTCTAACCCTACCTACTTAGCTATGCCCACCTAATAATATGAGGGAAGCTTACTTCCTGATATATAGATTTATTCTTGTCTTACCAAATTTACGTTTATAGATTATATTGTTATCTATCAAGGGAATCTTTCTTTTTGATCTATAGATTTCATATATTCTTTCCTTAACTAATTAGTTATGCCTTACTAACCTAGTTTATGTTTTTTTCAAGAGAAGCTTTCTTCGTGATAGATAAAATGATAAATGAAGTTTCAAATCATGTTACATAAGTAATATATCTATAACATTGAGTATTCCATACCTACTTTACCTACTTTATAAGTGAATTTTTAAATCATGAGGTTAGATTAAGGAGTGATTACGAATAATTAGGGACAATGAGGGATAATTATAAACTATTTAGGGATGATTATGGACAATGAGAGTAAATGGGAGTGTGGCTAAGGACTATGAGGGATGATGACGGTAAATGAGGCAATGGTTAGGGATGATGAGGTTCAATGAAGGAGTGATTAGGGATGATTATGAAGTGATTAGGGATGATGAGGGATGATTATGGTTGATGAGGGAGTGATTAGGTATGATTATGGAGGATAAGGGATAATGAGGGAGTGACTAGGTATAATGAGGAATGATGATGGTTGAGGGATGATGGTGGATTTATTTAAGATTATGAAGGCCAATGAAATATTTATTATGGATGATGAGGAAAAATGAGGGTTGATGATGAAGTGACTAAGGATGATGAAGGATGATAAGGACCAATGAAAATATGATTAAGGATGATGAGTGATGATGATAGTTGAATAAAAAGATATTAGGGATGATGAGGGACAATGGGGTAGTAATTAGGGTCATGAGGGATGATTAGGTAGTGATTAGGTATGATGAGGGATGATGAAGGATGATGAGGGATTATGAGGGAATGATGGTATAGTGCCAAGGTAAGATATACTTGGTTTTTTTCTAAATTCATGTATGCCATTTTGAAAAGGGTGTAATAAATTTACAAAATAAAATTAGTATTTTTCATTTTATCATGTTTTCCCCACAAAAATTTGCATCCTCTCATCACTCCCTTGTTATTCCTATTAATCATTGGTGTTCTTTTCAAAAATCATTAGTGTTCTTCTAAAATAACATAGAGTGATTGATATAATCTATTAAATTTATATGAAATATAATAAAATACAACCTAGTAAATATTTGACTCCCCAAGATGGGTATGGGTTCCAATCAATCATTTATTGATCACAAATTCACTCTTCCCTATTTAATACCATACCTTAATTTAAGTTATGAATCTACTGTGGTCTCATCCTTTAATTCATCTATATATTTATATGACCTATAAAAATATAATGGAAAATTTTCACATCACTCATTAGAATGTGACCCCATGATTTCCCTTATATATGGATATGTAAATAAAGCCCTAAAAGCTCTATCTGGTGCCCTCACCAAATAAATATATAGGGTAAATCATCAATTAAATTCCCTTCATTTATTATGGGATCTCTCTCTTGGAGTTAACTATAGATTCTCAGCATATATATATATATATATATATATATATATATATATGGGTACCACCCAATAGTGTGCCCACTAAATTATATATTCCATATCCATATCCTAAATAGATATAAGGGCATAAGGGTAATTATCTACACATCAATCATAAATTAATTACTAATAACTGATGTTATATATTTTTTATCAACTAATCTATAAGGGTGCGGTCATCATTATATATATGGTTAATCAATGACTCAATTTGTAAACCAACCTAGGGGTCCTATCTACATATGAGTAATAAAAAACCCCTATCTATATCTATAGAGGATGAGGTTGCTATCTATAAATGGAAAATAAATTATCTTATTATATTAATCGACAGATCCTATCTATATATGGGAAATCACCTATACCAATCTTCTAAGGAGGGAAAGGGATATATAGGTATGATGAGGGACAATGAGGTAGTAATTAGGGTCATGAGGGATGATTAGGTAGTGATTAGGTATAATGAGAGATGATGAAGGATGATGAGGGATTATGAGGGAGTGATGGTATAGTTCTAAGGTAAGATATACTTGGTTCTTTTTCTAAATTCATGTATGCCATTTTGAAAAGGGTGTAATAAATTTACAAAACAATATTAGTATTTTTCATTTTATCATGTTTTCCCCCCAAAAATTTGCATCCTCTCATCACTCCCTTGTTATTCATATTAATCATTGGTGTTCTTTTCAAAAATCATTGGTGTTCTTCTAAAATAACATAGAGTGATTGATATAATCTATTAAATTTATATGAAATCTAATAAAATACAACCTAGTAAATATTTGACTTCCCAAGATGGGTATGGGTTCCAATCAATCATTTATTGATCACAAAGTCACTCTTCCCTATTTAATACCATACCTTAATTTAAGGTATGAATCTACTGTGGTCTCATCCTTTAATTCATCTATATATTTATATGACCTATAAAAATATAATGGAAAATTTTCACATCACTCATTAGAATGTGACCCCATGATTTCCCTTATATATGGATATGTAAATAAATCCCTAAAAGCTCTATGTGGTTCCCTCACCAAATAGATATATAGGGTAAATCATCAATTAAATTCCCTTCATCTATTATGGGATCTCTCTCTTGGAGTCAACTATATATTCTCAGCATATATATATATATATATATATATATATATATATATATATATATGGGTACCACCCAATAGTGTGCCCACTAAATTATATATTCCATATCCATATCCTAAATAGATATAAGGGCATAAGGGTAATTATCTACACATCAATCACACATAAATTACTAATAACTGATGTTATATATTTTTTATAAACTAATCTATAAGGGTGGGGTCATCATTATATATATGGTTAATCAATCACTCAATTTGTAAACCAACCTAGGGGTCCTATCTACATATGAGTACTAAAAAACCCCTATCTATATCTATAGAGTATGAGGTTGCTATCTATAAATGGAAAATAAATTATTTTATTATATTAATCGAGGGATCCTATCTATATATGGGAAATCACCTATACCAATCTTCTAAGGAGGGAAAGGGATATATAGGGTTTTAACCTATAGTATTTGAGTCATGGGTATAAAGAGTTAACCAATTATTTTATATTGATTCATTGGATATGGGTATGAACACATTGAATCAATTTAATATGTATATCCCATATCTATATAGGGTAGGTTTCCCCCAAGTGAATGAATCAATGTGAATCATATTACATACATATTATATTTAGATCATTTAATTTTAAAAATATGAATTAATAATATGTGGGGGGCCTATTCCTCTCTACTATAGTCCATCCCTAGAGTAGAATAGTGAATATGGCCTAAATTATATGGTATAATTTGGTCAATCACACCAGATCCACTACATTTCATACCATTTAGATCTTGGTGCAACTTCCCATATTTATTTATAAATTTCCTATCTATATATTTTATCTAGAAAAGGCTCAAATATATATCTAAGATAGTGTAACATATATCCAAGTTATCCATATGGCTTTGAAACTCCCAAATAAATGTATAGGATCCCTATCTACTCCCATATATATAGGGGTGAGGCATCATATTTCGTCAATGAACAACAACATGATCACATGAACACCCCCCACTATATAGATATAAAGTTTAATTGCTATTGACATAATCTATATTTTAATTGTCCAATAATGTATATTGGCACCCCAACCCCACATATGGATTTAGATATAGATTTATATTACATAGAGATAGGGGCCAAGGTCTATTAATGATATCATCTATATATAGTTCTCTATATCCATTGAATGAGTCTATCAATGATTGAACAAGTCTACCAATGATCAATTTTACTACATTACATACATAATATGTATGGTATGACCATAATGACCTAATGTGCATATGTATAACATGGCATGAATGATTTATGTGATGTAATACATATCCATATCATATAATATAATTATCTCATCTCCATTTGATTATGTTGATCTGATAAATAATGAAATGGGTGTGTGTAACATGATGTGATGGATAATGCCTACCCTATTAATATGATAGTTGGTTTCAGCTTCTTGACATCATTAAATGTGATTCATTATGTATGGGTTATAATAGTGTGGTGAGCCAATTTAATATTATGACACCATGAATTATAACTATATTTACCTAATCTATATGCCATAAATGCAAGTAAAAATTAAATAAAGTTGTGTTTTAGTGTGCACAAGTCATGAATGTGACCTATGTTTCCCTAATCATGCCACTATGGATTAAATTCAAAGTAAAATATGGTGATTGCACATACATTTTACATAAATTATTTGCATTTACATGGTTAGAAGTGGATATGCTGGTGTTGTGTCACTTTTGGTAATAATGGAGCTAATTATAATTAAAATCAACATAAATTAGTAATTGGATGTGTAAGGGTCATAATTTAACTTAATTTTACATAATCACACAATTTTTTTTGAATTTAAAGAGAAATGGGTTGGCCATGCACAATGTGCCTAAAATTATTTGAATTTACCTTAGTCATAAGAAAATATATAGTTTTATGTCATTTTTGGCCTACAATGGCCTCAATCACAAGTAAAATTTACATGAATGCGTGGTTGGGTGTGCATGGGTCCCTAATTCAACCTATGTTTCCCCATACATGTTACTTTAACATGAATTAAAATTGTATTGGGGTGACCATGCATAAATATGGCCCAATTTATCCCTATTTACCCTAGTCATAAATGATTATGGTGGTGTTGTGTGACTTTTTTCCTATAAGGGACCTAATCTTAAGTAAGATTGGCATATCAGAGTGATTAGGTGTGCTTTGTTTTGTAAAATCTAATTTTGGAAAACCTAAGAATAATATAAATGCCAAAAATTAATCTATAGGGTGATAAAACCTAAAAAATGACTATATATTTACCTAAAATGGATATCAATTGAAAAGTTATGCCTTGAAATCCCTAGGTTCAATACTTAAATCTTGAAAATGAAAAAGTATTGGCCATATTAGAATTTGAAAAAAAGTCTCCTAAATCGTAAGACATGAAGTTGTGAAACCAAATGTAGAATATGTAGATTGACCCTAGTTTATTATATTCATTAAAAAAAATTTAAATTATGAGTAATATAAATGTAGCTTATACTTAACATTTATTTTAGTAAATGACCCCCTCCCACCTTTAATTGACCCCATTTTCCATTCAAGACCTCTAAGATTTATTTTCATAAGAATTTTTATGTGCTTTGGTTTTATCAAATTTCAAAACCATGCCATTAGGTTAAAAAATGGCTTGGATTGCTAATCCAAAGGGTTGAACCTGTAGATACAACCAAATATAAGATTTTTGACATAAAATTATAAAATTTAACTTTCATCGACAAAAAAATTATGAATTTTAATGAGACAATTCATGAAATTATTACCTTGATGATAATCATACTCTCCTCTTTCCAAATAAATGTGTTTTTACGACTATTTTAAGGTTCACACCTATGTTGATTTCTAGCTATGGATTTTTTATGCCACCACATGCTGTAAATGTATATACCCAAATATGTTTACGTTTTTTCCCCAATCAAAATGCACAAAAATTATATGGTCACAAACTAGGCCTAATCCTACATGCATTCAAAAAAATTGAGGTAGTGGGGGTGGAAGGGGGGGTACACAACTAGCTATCCATTTTTGGTCAAATTTCAGGATCTATTTACTCGTAATATATATATAATTTTAAAAAAAAATATAGTTAACAAACTAGATGATCTTATCTAAATTTCAACCAAAGCATTTCAAAAAATATTAAATGATTCTAAAAAAATGAGGGGCCACATGGCCAACTCTATACTATGCTTTCCTACAAAAATAGGAGTTCCTCTTCAAATTTTAGATGTTTAACATACTTTTAATTAACCATTTTTTTTAAAATATTGTTTTCAAAATAAGATTCAAAATTATACAATTCGTGTTCTTATACCATCTTCAATTTTGAGTGTAGCCATTTCAATAATCTACACAAGTTGAAATTTCTCAATTTTAAGGTCTTTTTTTATCCCCCAACTTTTTTTCACTTACCCATGTCCTCCACTTAAGTGTGTGTAATTTAATAATCCCCCTTGTTTGAAGTATCCCTATACTCCTCTTTTTGTGACCTGAAATTGCCTTGTGTGTGTGATTGATTGTTTGTTGATTTTATTACTTATAGACATTTTCATTATCCATATCATGCATCTTAGGGCTTGTTGTGATTTGATATTTTGATCTTCATTGATATATTTACTTAGAAATGATACCAATATATTCTTATTTACTATGTGATACACACACACACACACACACACACACACACACACACACACACACACACATATTCTTATTATTTTGAGATAAGATGATTATCACGTTACATTACCCTCACCTCAAAAAGGGGGGAATATTAGTTGAGGCATGCCATAGAGACCTGAATCCACATACAGACAATTGGCATAATTGGTATAATTTGATAAAGTTTATATGCTTTAAAATACACTTGTGATATAATATTATACATTTGGCACTAATTTTCATAGATTTAGGATAGGTTTTTTCATATTTGTTACACATATTATACATAGTTTACAAAGTAAAAGTTGCATTTTTATAGATACTTAAACTTGAGACACATTAAAGGTTCATATTCAGAGAAAATAAATCAAATTATAGATACATAATCACATTATACTAATATTCATTAACTGACATTACAAATAAGGACTTATTCAACTTTTATTTTCTATAGTAGTTGGCTCCCTTGAGTAGTGTGATTAAGATTATGTGACATTAATGGCCTTAGAATTATTTATATATTATGGGTTGATATGGTTACACCATTTAACTTGGGAGAGATTGGATAGATTATCTATTTAAATTAGGTTTGTGTGATTGAGATTTAGTGATATTTATGGCCTTGGCATAATTCATCTTTACACTAGATTGAGGGCATAATCACCCTCCAATTCCCCTCTTCACATCTCCAAGCTTTAGTTTTGAACCTCGCTCCAATTCTCTAGCTAGGAAGCATCATTACCAAATAAAAATACCAAGTTAAACCATGGTTCCATCGACACACAATTGTACTCTTTCCTTTCTCTATTTTCTTTCAAGTAATTTTGATTATATATTTTTAGATAATAACACTTATTACACTTGTAACATGCTCTTGGTTGCAGTTCATACACATACATCAAATTTGAAATGGGGCTCAATTAAAGTAAATTATGTTTTACACACCACAATATGCATATTTTAATTTAACCTAGGAAATCTATCCTTATGCATTACTAGTTTAAATAGGGTAAAATGTAGATGCTAAATATAAATTTTACATGATAAACTAGTCTTTCACACTTGAAAAATATCATTCAAGGTGTTAGGAGGCCCCTTATCCAACGGTAGCACAATTGATTACTTATATATGAGCAATTGAACACGGAAATTATACCAGAATGATTAAGAAACTAGAAACATGAGACAGCAAAGAATTTGAGAGACAATACACACAATTGTATTAGATAATACTAGAAGAAAATACAAATAAGGAAGATGCCACTTCTTCCTCCACCTCAAAGGCTTGCCACACCTCAAGACCTTCTTCCCTCTCTCTCTTGCTCAACACAAAACCAACTCTAAAGCCTGAGTTACAATCCCTCCTTGAATGCTATAGCTGATCTCCTTGACCTTACACCTGTAGATCTCCTTGGCCTTGCTAGCTTCAATGCCTTTACTTGCCTTAGAATCACTTTACAATACATGCCTTATGGGTCTATAAATAAGATCCCATGCTTAAAAAAATAGACATCTAACTACTAAAATTAGACACACAGCTCGTGACTTAAAATAGTCTCTTAGCATGCAAACACTCAGTTTAACTAACTGACTGTTCGTAAACAACAGTTCTGGACTGCACAGGTGACCGACGTCAGTCCCTGCTTGTCTGGTGCTGCCGACATCGACCGACTCCTTTGCCGTCGCCGGTCTCCTTCTCCACTGCATTTGATCGATGTCGGTCATACTACCGACGCCGGTGGCTCTGGTTCTTCAGCATCCTTTCTTCATGTGTGTGCAAACGGTTAAAGCTTTTAGCTCCACACCCTAACAATCTCCCACTTGGAGATAAATAGCTGCAACCTGTACCTGTACCTGTACACCATCTATTTTTTTCCTTAGGCTCTGTATCCCTCTTCAAAGTCACCCTTGAAGACCAACCACCACGCAAACCTGTGATGCTATCCCTGTCACCTATGCCACAAGAATTTTGCTGCTCCCAAATTATTCATGACATAATTCTAAACCAACTTTACCCTTAGCTCAGAAAACTCCCTGTATATGCAACCCTAAAAAAAGTAACACAATACAGTAACAGGATAATGTAGCTAATATTATCCAACTTGGTAAAGATAAAATACAATGGTCAAACCTCCATTGCCCTGCAGCTAACTCAAGACCATATACCATAGCCTTCTGTCTCAGATGTCCATCCACTCTCTTCTCTAAAATGGGAATCCATCCCTCTATCCAGCTGACAACTTCACCAACAAGTACCTATTTGGCTTTACTCCAAGGACTCACACTCCTCATCCATGTCAAGCTCCCACTGTTTCTAGATTCTACCTGCATTGCTTCCTCCATCTTCCTAGTTCATGACTAACAGTAAGCAATATAAAGAAGGTGAACAACGAATATGAGGTTCACATACCTTTCCTGACCTCCACATGGGTGTTTGAGACTTAGTAATTCACCCAACATCCGTTCCAGTGACCAATCTAGGCCATCTCCCAATCTGCTTCCGACCGATGTCGGTTCCCTGCACTGATCCTGACTGCCGACGTCATTACCCCTGGCCGACGCTGGCGTCCCTTTTGCCGACGTCGGTCCTGATGACCGACGTCGGACTTCTCCTGTCCAACCTACCGACCCTGCTGGTCTACACATGACCGATGTCGGTATCTGGATGACTGACATCGGTGCCAAGCTGCTGACATCAGTGTCTGTGTGTTCCTGTAAGTGATGAAATTTTCATCCGCAAGCTCTTCTTGGATCAAACCTCTGTCCATGCTGCCCTGCTCAGACTTATTCAGCCCCTGTGACTGATCTCTGTCCTTCATCTCCTCCATAAACACCAAGGCTTCTTTGTTCTTGTCAAAGGCATCAAATTTCCTCTTTTTGCAATGAACTGTATCTGTGCACATACCTTTTGAATCAAGAACTTCCATTCCCTCCCTATTCTTGTGACCAAGCCTATTAGGCCACATCTTCGAATCTACACCAGAAGTGGAATCAGTAATACAAGTAGACAGATAAAGAGTATCTACTTTCTTACCTCTTGCTAGAACAAGTGCTCCCTTGGTAACCTTCCAAGAATCCACTGTGAGGGTTATTATGCATCCCTCATCTCCCAACCTTCCTACAGAAATCAGACTCTACTTCAGAATTGGAACATGCATGACCTCCTTCAACACCCACGTGTTGTCAATCTGCAATCTCAGCTACACTTTCCCTTTGCCAACTATCTGACAAGGCGTACCATCCCCTAAATAAAGAACTCCAAAATCTCCCTGTTCATACTCATGAAACAAATCTCTGTTTGGGGATGCATGAAAAGATGAACCAGAATCTAATATCCATGATCCTACGTGACTATCCAAAGAAAGTATGAGAGCATCCTGTACCACAATATTTGCATCTTTTTCTTCTTCAATACCTGCATGTTGATTCTCTTTATCTCTCAACCAACACTCCTTCTTTGTATGTCCTTTCTTTCCACAAAACTAGCAGGTAATACCTTTAGACTCGGATCTCCTTCCCAACCTTGATTTCCCTTGCTCAATCTTCTCCTTTTGCCTTCCTCTGCTTTCCACACTTAGAGCGTTCCCTGATGATTCACCTGTGCTTCTCCTGTGTATTTCCTCATTCAAGATCACACTCACAACATCATCAACTTTTAAGATTTTAGAAGCAGATGCAGAGTTACTTACTGCCATAACCATACCGTCCCAACTTTCAGGCAGAGAACATAAAATCAAGAGAGCCTTTACCTCATCATCAAAAACAATGTTGACTGAAGCTAATTGGTTTACCAAACCATGGAAATCACTGAGATGAGTATGTACCGAACCTCCTTCCTGCATTTGCAAAGTAAATAGCTGCTTCATAAGGTATACCTTATTAGAAGCCGAGGGCTTTTCGTATAAATTTGCCAAGGACTTTATCAACTCTTCCGTTCTTTTGCACTGTGATAAGCTGGAAATCACAGAAGCTCCAAGACTCAACCTTATGGAACCGAGATCCTTTCGATCAAGAACACTCCATTCTTCATCCTTCATATCTGTGGGCTTGCATGCAACCCCACCCAATGGTAAGTACAGATCCTTTTGATATAGATAGTCCTCAATCTGCATCCTCCAGTGTTGATAATTCTTGCCGTTAAACTTCTCCATTCGTAGCTTGCTTTCTTCTGCCATTGCTGAACTCCCACTCAATCAGAAAACCCTGTGAATGACCTGTAATAAAAAACAATAACCTGCTTCCTACAAACCGTAGCTCTGATACCAACTATTAGGAGGCCCCTTATCCAACGATAGCATAATTGATTACTTATATATGAGCAATTGAACACGGAAATTATACCAGAATGATTAAGAAACTAGAAACATGAGACAGCAAAGAATTTGAGAGACAATACACACAATTGTATTAGATAATACTAGAAGAAAATACAAATAAGGAAGATGCCACTTCTTCCTCCACCTCAAAGGCTTGCCACACCTCAAGACCTTCTTCCCTCTCTCTCTTGCTCAACATAAAACCAACTCTAAAGCCTGAGTTACAATCCCTCCTTGAATGCTATAGCTGATCTTCTTGACCTTACACCTGTAGATCTCCTTGACCTTGCTAGCTTCAATGCCTTTACTTGCCTTAGAATCACTTTACAATACATGCCTTATGGGTCTATAAATAAGATCCCATGCTTACAAAAATAGACATCTAACTACTAAAATTAGATACATAGCTCGCGACTTAAAATAGTCTCTTAGCATGCAAACACTCGGTTTAACTAACTGACTATTCGTAAACAGCAGTTCTGGACCGCACAGGCGACCGACGTCGGTCCCTGCTTGTCTGGTGCTGCCGACGTCGGCCGACTCCTCTGCCGTCGCCGGTCTCCTTCTCCACTGCATCTGATCGACGTCGGTCATACTGCCGACGCCGGTGGCTCTGGTTATTCAACATCCTTTCTTCATGTGTGTGCAAACGGTTAAAGCTTTTAGCTAGGAAGCATCATTACCAAATAAAAATACCAAGTTAAACCATGGTTGCATCGACACACAATTGTACTCTTTCCTTTCTCTATTTTCTTTCAAGTAATTTTGATTATATATTTTTAGATAATAACACTTATTACACTTGTAACATGCTCTTGGTTGCAGTTCATACACATACATCAAATTTGAAATGGGGCTCAATTAAAGTAAATTATGTTTTACACACCACAATATGCATATTTTAATTTAACCTAGGAAATCTATCCTTATGCATTACTAGTTTAAATAGGGTAAAATGTAGATGCTAAATATAAATTTTACATGATAAACTAGTCTTTCACACTTGAAAAATATCATTCAAGGCTTTACACTTCAGTTCTTTATTTTTCTACCATTGAAAGGCTCATGGTCTCCATATCATTGTTCCTCAATGTTTATCTTATGGATTGACCTTGATATTATGATTAACTATATCACCAATACCCCACAAAATGCTTAAAACTTGATATATATCCTTCACTATCAGCTATAAAAATTCAACATTTCTCTACTCACCAAGACACTACCATTTAGAATAAGAAACTAGCATCGATGCTAGTGTCCTGTATCTAATGCTAGTGTTTGTACCCTAAAAAGGCTCAAAATTTAGCCTATTTGTCTTAATTAACCCTCCATGAGTTTATTTTAAGAATGTGTGGTATAACTACAGAACATATCCCATAATTTATTAATCTAGGAACTACCAATAAATCACCTATTCAAGATCACTAAATCATTTGTACAGCTAAGTTATATTAACCTATTCTTTTATATTTACAAATCAGTCATAAGATCACTCTTATTACAATTTTGAAGCATTCAAATAATATCTCATGATCATTATTTGTCACTTTAAAAGCTTTATTACTACATGTACTTGCATATAACATATTACACCATTTTTCACACACAATCCCACATATGGGGAAGAACTACATCAATCTAAACTGATCTTTTGAGTATATGGCTATGTAGGTAATATTTACTGATAGAGTGGTCTTTGAGGTTAGTTTAACTTTACTTCAGTCTATCATCCCCCATTTTTTCAAGGTGACATGCCCTAATTAGAGGATCCAAGGTTTCGATCAAAAGACTAATATCTAAAACATGTGCACACAAATAGAATGGAGACATGTAAGGTGATAGATGACCCTAATAACCATAAGTGGAGTTTCCAAAAATGGACATGTAGTTCACTGTGGATAGAAGCATCAATTTTAGGATAGAGGCATCAACATTAGTCTTCATATTTCGATGAGAGTGTCCAAGTGGCCAGAGAACTAATTTATAGAATTTGAAAAATCATAACTAATCATCATCCTAATTATTTATACACATGCACTTCTTATATTTACCTACACATCCGAAAACAAACTAAGTATTATCTCTTCTATGTGTTTAGGCATGCAAATTATTATTTTACATTATAATTTCTATATTTTGAAAATTTCCATAATTTGATAATATATAAATATATTTCAAATCTAAATTATTTAATCGGCCCAATTTTTAGAGTAGCTTACTCCTTAATTGAGTAGGCTACTCTTTCCTTTAATCCTTATTTTCAAAAAGAGTTAAACATTTATCATGAAGGCTCTACTAATAATTCAATTAAATTATCATGTTGGGATCACCAAATGTTTAACCCTTTTTGGAGAAAATGACTAAAAGAAAGAGTGTCATAATAAACTAAGGAAATTACAATGCTAAATAAACAAAGGAAAGATTATAAAATTCATAATATACTAATATAATGTTGAATTATGTAAATTTCATAAACATAGAAAGTACAATGCTAAATTAAAAAAATCATTATTAAACATAAAGAAGAGATAATAAGTATCTTTGTTACTAATTCACAAGCATATATAAGAAGTAAAAGTGTATAAATAATCAAGATGATGTTCATTATGATTTTTTAGATTCTAGAAACTAGCTCTTTATTAGCCTAGACACTACCATTCAAATAGGGACAATAACAACAATTCTTATTTTTTGAAACAAATTATTCTATCCATATGAGTTATTCAACTTTTTCATGTTAGGGTTATTTATCACCTTGAATAAATTATGTTTGGATTACAAATAAAGGTTTCATATATCATTATTTTGATTAAAACCCTATATCCGCTAATTAAGACATGCCACCTTAAAAAATGGGGGTTAGTGAGATCAACTTAAATTGAGATAAAATAAAATTCTTTCTATTAGTGAGAATTTCCTACATATCCATATACTATGAAGAGGGGCTCAGATCAATAATTATCCCCCTTATGTGTGCTTGTGTGTGAACAATGGTGTAATAAGCTATATGTGAGTGCATGTAGTGATCTAGCTTGAAACTTGTCAAATACTACTCATGTTTTGTTCTTTAAATTATTTAGAACTATAAGAAGATTTATCCTATGATTGATTTTGAAATAGGTAATAATAACACATTAGAACTCAGTTATGCAAATTATTTATTGAGCTTGAATAGGTGTTTGCTTGTTAATGTTTAGATGAATAATGAGTAGGATTTGTTTTATATTTATACTACACCATTTGAAACTAATATTTTGGAAGGTTAACTAATATAAATAATATGACCTTCACATATTTAAAATTTTGAAAATTTAAGCCTTTTTAGGGTACATACACTAGTGTTACATTTGGGACACAAGCGTCAATGATAATGCCCTAGTCTAGATGGTAGTGTCATGGAGAATAGAGAAATGTTTAGTCTATGTAAGTGATTGTGAAGTATACATATCATTTTTTAAATCATATTATGGGCTACAATTGATCTGGGTAAACAAAATATCAGGTTTAGGTATAGTGAGATGAATATTGTGATCCTTTTGACAGCAAAAGGTCATGAACTAAAGGGTAGAGACTTGATTGATATTTTTTAAGAATGCAAAACTAGTTTATCATGTCAAATATAGATTTTATTATCTACACACTCATATTTAATTTGAATAATTACATTTTTTAATTAAAAAATTCATCAACCACTTTAGCACCAAATGTTTTATTCAGATGTTCCCAAATTTATGTGGATGGATTTTCATAATCTACTTAGTGTAATTCAGAATTTGAGAGCACAAGTACAATGATGGATTTATCAATATTCCACATAAGTTTTTTTCATTAATTACATCTAAATTTTGACTTTTCAAGCATGAAAATTGAGATCAATGATTTTTTCTAATGCAATGTACATATTTAATAAATGAACAAAACAAAGTCACAAGATGCTAGGTTCACCTAATAATGTGTCCATTTACAAGAGGATTTAATTTTGAAAGTATGCCATAAATTACATTTTCACAAATGATGACATACACAATTTATTTATTGACTCTTAGGAGTATACAGTTTTAGACCTAAAACATATACCACTTATTTATAAATACTTCACCAAATTTAAACTTATTGAAAATTGATAATAGACACAAAACTAAATGTATCTAAATATGAAACTTATTTATATTTGAGTCTTAAATTTTATAACTCCAATCATCACACTAATAACACCTTAATCAAATGACAAACTAAAAAACTCCTAAACACACTTAAAATACTATTGATACCATTTTAATCTTACCACTTGATAACCATTAATAGAACCTAAAACTTAAATGAAAACAGTCAAAGACATTGAACAATATATAAAAAACCCTATTTAATTTTTGACAAGATAATAGAAAAAATATGACTTAAAGTAATAAATTTATCTTAAGGATAGACATTTATACTTATTTGCATTGTTTATGATTAAATTTATAGAGGCACGATTATGCTAGAAATGCATGAACCTATAGAAATTACTAGTGCAGATTTGAATCTTGGTTTAGAACTAATGGATTAACATATATCTAATTCTAATACCAAATGAAAATAAATATTCGTATTCTATTATTCAATAAAGATAAAAATTACATATATAGTCATGAGATACTCTAATATCAAGGAATTAGTTACCACTCTTGCTCATGACTTATCTTACTCTTTGCCCATTTATATTTATATTTTATCATTTTTTAAGGATTTTTAGAGACTAAAATTTAACTAATAAATTCTTTTTAATGCTTATTCTTAGCTTTTATTACCTTACTTGGTCAATTTTACATTTAGATAACACACAATCTCTAAGAAATCCTTCCAAGTATGTAATTACTATGGATATCTCCTAGGCTTCCCATTATCCTATTCATTTGTATCTAGCATATCCTTCACTATCACTATGGTTTTATAAGCCTTTTTTCCTTTAGTAAAATGGCACACTAGGTAGATAAACATGTAATAAGGACTTTTCTAGTAGTGCATCCTTATCCACAATACTTTAGTAGTCTTATTTTCCAAATGACACACTTCCTAGTGACTTTTTAGCATAAACTAATGAGCCAATTATAGGAAATATTTTAAATATATCTCTATAGAATCACATCAAGAGTCACACTTTAAAGGACCTATCAATCATTTAAAATCATCTCTCTTCTAGTTTCAAAAGCACTTATCTTATGAATAGAGGCCTCTATTATAATTTTTATACAATACATCAGTCCATGGCCAAGTCTAACATGGTTTTACTATAGGTTAATGGCATAATTTATCAAGATTATAATAAAATCTTGATATTTATATTCATATTATATTTCCTAAAGGGATAACTACATTATCTTGAGGCCTTTAGTTTATGTAGGTGGTACTCAGTCAAAAAATATTTTTTTGAGGATAGCTTAGCCATTCCACTTCCCCTTATTTCCCCCCATTTTAAATTTGATATATTTTTGTGTGATTTTATAAGACTACAATTTTTATTTTATAGGTAGTCCACACGTATACTTTATCTCCACATAGAAACAAGTCACATACATGCAGAGGTGAACAAACCATATTTTCATATCCTATGTATAGTTTGCTAGAACAAATACATATTAACAAACAAAAAAATAATGCACCATTGTATACCTTATGTGATCCTCTAAAAATATATATCAATCCATTATTTTTTGATTTGTCTATGTTTATAGGTTTTTCTAAACAGTCACAACTTATTGAAAGTTAACACCGTCTAATATAAAATAGTTTGCAAGTATAATTCTCTAACACTAGCTCTAGTATATAAATTTAGTAATATACAACTTTTATAAATTATGTACATATTTTTATTTATTTCATTCTATCTTATATAAAATCCTTGATCAAACTTTAATTTTTGGCATTTCCACTTAGAGTTAATTGTAATTCCTAACTAATTCTAGTGTAAACATTTTGGTGAACCCTCATTTTATTTCAAACATTGCTTGATACTTATTGATTTGTATCCTAAAATTGAGTGGAAACATTAAATTTTTGGATATAAATGTGACACTATAATCCAATAGATTTTCAACCTTAGATGTTTATCCCATAGTAAGGACATTGACCTATAGTCTTCGAAACAAATATGACATTGGAGCTATTCCCTTAACCTCAGGTTGGATTTGGCTCATCTCCCATATAAAAAAAACATTTCACCTTTATTTAATTTATTTTTTCATTCATTTTTACTTGTTTTAGAAACTATGTTCCACCAATTTTAGAGGTTATTAGTTATTGTCATAAAGGGCTACATGGTGATTTATTTACAAACATAGTGGTGTGAGGGTTATTTACTCCAATACTCATAGCCATAATATAAAGATAAACATAGAGTTTATTATTCACATGCCTCATGGTATATCATAAATTTCTAGGATCCCCTTGTTTACATCGATAGGAAACTTCTTTTATCTATCTAATTTTTGGTATACCTAAAAGGAGCATATCACCTAGGAAAATTATTTTCAACATACCTTTTAAACTAAGGGTTTTGGGATATAATCATGGTTCTACATATTTATTTAGTGCTCTAAAATATTGTACCAACACTAATCAATTAATGAGAAATTATATCTAAAATCCTAAAAATCATTCAAACCCTTACTTGGATCACCTTTTATCGATTATATTTTCTTGCATTATCTTCTTAGCTAAGAGATTTGATAAATTTATCTTGTATTTATAAGAATTTAGCTTGTTAATTTATAATGAATTATATGCCTTTAAGTCATAGTGAAAGATCATGTGGTACTCATTTTTCATATATGGATCTTCCTTTGGTTTATTCTGTAATGAAAAGTCATAATGAAAATGAAATTGACATTGAAATTGATAATGATATTATTGAAGAGGAATATGCTAATGAAATCACATTAATAAAAATGAAATTAATGAATTAGGTTAATATAAATTAAAATAATTATCTATATTTGGTCATGTTATATAAGAAAACCCTAATGGGGTGAATAACATAATTAACATCTATAATTTAAACCTAAGAATCAAGCTAAATTAGCCTTCTCTTCCTCTCAAGGTTTTCCCTTTCATTTTCTAAAGACCCATACTTCCATTATTGTTATTTATGCCATTGTACATACTCCTATCCTCAAACCTATAATCACTACTAAAATATTTTCTTTTAGATTAGGATGATCCCTTAGATTCCCTTAGTTATCCACACCTGTGCCCATTCATGCTATCTATACCCTTCCCATTAATAAAACCAATATTTCTGTTGAGAAAGCCTTTCTTATGGTGAAAGTTAAGTTATCTCATATTGACTAAACCATTTCTCCTACTAGTTATTGAGGTCAAAATACTCCATTCTGAAAATAGGGACCCTTGTGCAAAATTTGAACCTTAACACTGACAACTTGAAATATTTGGCACATTATTTTAATTTGAAGATCATCCATGCCTAATAAGGTTGGCCTATTTGTTCATGTTTCTACTTTAACCATGCCTAATTTTGTTGACAATGGAACTTCATGTTTCAGTTGTAGGTTTCTTAGGATCCTCATGTATTGGAATACACTTGAAGTTAGCAGATTAATCATATTCAAGATTTTACTAGCCTTTGGTCTGTGGAAACTCAAAGTTGAATTCATATTTTAAAGCCCTCTTTTAGAAAACCCTAGCTTAGATCTTTGTTTTAAATCCAATTTGGGGAGATCAAATTCGGTGGGAACATTTTAAACATGCTTCAGATTTAAGCCTTAATTTTATACCAAGGCTTGGTATTATTTTTCAACATGACCAAACCTTGATATAAAACTATAGGTTTGGTACTTTTATATTTTGATCCCCTTTGGCTCTCCTTTTATTATAAATAGGGTCTAACTTTTATGTTTGCAGGGATCTTTTATTTTCTTAACTTAGTCTCAATTTATGTTACATGGTCCTCTTTGTTACAAACTTAGACTAAGGCCTTATCCTTGAGGTCTTATTCATGTTTATTAAAATGAACTAGAGCTTAGTACTAAGACCTTAGCCTAAGTCCTTGCATCAATTATCCCTAACTTAAGTATCTTGCCTCTTTGGAAAATTGATGGATTTCACTTAGTCAAGATCAAATGATCAGGAAGAATGAAGGAGGCCTAACAAATCTAAGCCTTGATCCATCAAACCAATCCCACGTGATCACCTGAATCAAAATCAATGGTCCACACTTAAGTGAATGTCCAAGATATGATGAAATGAACATAATGTTATAATGTCAAAAATCCATGAAAGTCTCATAAGGATGACAAGTGTCACCATATTGGGAACCTAGATCTTAATCAATAATCTGTGGGTCCTTCTTAGGGTCAGTAGGGTCAATGATCAGGATCCCCATGTAATTTCCATGTGGCACTACCATTTTTGAGCTTAATGTTAAAAGGGTCCCATGCATCAAAACATAGACTTAACCTAAGTTTTTACCCTAATATTTATTGTATTTTTTAAATACAATGAAACCTTTGGCTAAAACCTTAAATTATGGCTATAATATTCAAAGGGTCCTATTTTATTATTCTTTAAAGACTTAGGCTTATAACTTAGTATAATTTTTATACATGGCTTTGAGCTAACTCGACCCTCTTCATGATTTTAGGGACCTTTTATTTTCTTAACTTGGTCTCACTTTATGTCACATGGTCCTCTTTGTTAGGTAATTAGATTAAGGCCTTATTATTGAGGCCCCATTCATGTTTACTAACATGAATTAGGCCTTATTACTAAGACTTTAGCCTAACTCTCCATATTAACTAGCCCTAACTTAAGTATCTTACCTCTTTAAATAATCAATGGATTTTGCTTCATTGAGACTAAATGATCAAGTAGAGTGAAGGAGGCTTGATGAATTTAAGCCTTGATCCATCAAACCAATTCCATGTGAGCACTTGGAATAAAATCAATAGTCCCAACCTAAGTGAAGGTTAAAGATCTAATGGAGTGGACATAACATTATAATGTTAAAGACCCATAGAAGTCCCATGAGGATGACATGTGTCACCATTGTAGCAACCCAAATCTCAATCAATAGTCTATGGGTCCTTCCTAGGGTCAATAAGGTCAAAGCTAATGAGCCCTATATAATCACCATGTGTCACTCCTATGTTTGAGCTTAATGTTAAAAGGGCCCCGTGCATCAAAATGTAGTCTTAACCTAAATTTTTACCCTAAGATTTATTGTATTTTAAAAATACAATGAAACCTTAGGATAAAACCTTAGATTATGGATATAATATTCAAAGTGTCCTATTTTATTATTCTTTGAAGACTTAGGCTTATAATTTAGTCTAATTTTCATACACATCTCCAAGCTAACTCAATCCTCTTCATCATTGAAATGGCGTGCATCTTCTTGGATCATGATCGACAGTCTGCACTTACTCACAAAGGATGATCGAATGAACCATATCAAAATCAATATCTATGGAACCTAATGAACTTAGTGAACTTAAGTTTGATATTCTTATGAAAGTTATTCAATGCTCACGAGGTCAACATTGACATCTGTGAGGTTGTCAAATTCAAGTTCATCAACCACCTTGTTTAGACAAATGAATATGTTCTAAAACATTGCTAAATCTTGTTACTTATGTTTCAAATCAATGAGACCCCATTTGAAAAATATAAAAATTCTTAGGGTCTTTGAAGCTAAATGGTAAAATTATCTTGTGGTCTAATATTCATAAATATAGACTTAATCTAAGTATCTATCCTAAGGTTCCAATTATATTTATTAACATGATAAACCTAAGGCTAAAGACTTATATTATGTTTTAATTCAATGAGAGGTCCTATTACCATAAAAATTAGCTAAAAAACCTTTACCTTAAGTTTTATCAAATTTATTAACATGATAAAACCCTACATTAAAGCTATGTATTAGGTTTATTAATCATTCATTTGAGAGGGCCCCTTTATATTATGTTCTAGGATATTATCTTAAATATTTTAGCCTAAATTTTATATCATGTTTATTAACATGAAATAAAATCTAGCCTAAAGTCTTTAGATTATGTTCCCTTTTGTATCCCAATACTAAATAAAATTTATTCACCTTTTTAGGATTGATATCTCGTAGTTAATCAGAGCAAGCTGAACAGATGAAGGATAATCGACATGAATATTCAATGGAATCTCCAAAGTCTTATGGGTTTGATGTGTGGTGAATGCATTTTATCTATGTAACTGATAGGGTGTAGATCTCAAGAGTCCTTCAATGATGCCAAGTGGTGTATCCACTAGTCCCAAGCTAAATAAAAACCAATAGTGTGTAGGTTCTAAGATCATGATGAATGACCCACAATGATTCATGCACAGAGATCTGATGGTGTGAGACAAAGAAAATTTTAAAAGGGAAATGGCTAGTGATTTAAAAGCATCAATTAAAATTATATGAAATTTACTAGATGGATGCCACATAGACATCATCCAAGCATAAAATGACAAAATCAAAGATTTTATGGTAATGAAATGGCAAAGGTATAAAGGAAGAGGTCTAAATAAAATCCAAGGAATGAATTTTCCTAAGCCCAATTAGTTGTCACCATTAAATCTATAGAAGAATCCTTAACATTCATAAAAATCCCTAATTCTAGCCTAAATCAATCACAGTTGAGCCATAGAGAGCCTATTTCCATCTAAATGAGTGTGACCCAATCCAAAGATAATTTTTAGGCCAATAGTGAATGATTTATAAAACTCATAGTCATGACGGCTTGAAGACAACATCAAAAGGAGGACATAGAATTATACTTAACCTAATACATGGAAGGAAGGGCCTTCAAGGACATAGAGTTTGATGTTGCATCATTAAACATTGGGGATAAAAATTGGTCCAAACTTTTTTGGACTATTGAAGAGATGCAGACTATCATAAAAGAAGAGTAGAAGAATGCCATAATCAACCAAAGATACCATGTCTTAGTCTCTATTAAAATGACTAATATCCACTATGTGGTATCAAAACCTAAGGTATTGCACTGTGTCTATGTCATTTCTCTTATTTTTAATGATTTTAAGATTGATCAACACATGATAGTGCATGAATGTAATTTCAAAAAAGTAACATATATCTCCCCTCTTTCATTTGAAAATTATTACAAGCTACACAATTCTTAGGTGGATTTTCCCACAATTAGATAATGGGAAAGAAAAAATGACATGAAATCCATCTTTAACCCATGGCTATACTTAGGAACCCATATAGTCATAGACCCTAATGGTAAGATCCCAATTGCCCAATTTAGGGAGGGAAGTATAATAATCATGGCACTACTAAAGAGATTGTCTAGGGCCCCTTATACCACCTATGTCAACAAAATATGGGTGTCGTATGTATATTTCATGGTGGAAAATGGACTCACTCCCCCAATATGTGAGATGATCAACATTTTATTGAAATAAAAATTCTATGCCATAAAAAATAAAACTAGCAATTACTTCTTTATGATGTCCTATATTTTAGATGCGTTACTAGCCACCACCAAAATCCATGACATGAAGGATTATTCACATGAAGGTATAAAAACTACTTCCCATAAATATTCCAAATTTCATATATTCAAGTATGGATATAATGTCAAATTCATTTGTGATTGTGTATATCCAGCTTTAGCAGAAGCCATTATAGGGATCCCTCTGGGTAAGGTCATCCCTCTAATCAAGAAGTATGTGTAGATAATTGGTGATATCTAGTTGTATCCAGACTACAACATAATTAGAATAGAAAGGACCCTGACTCAACCACTTAAATTACTAGTTCATGTGCCTACTAAGCTAGTAGATCAAGAAATGACATACCAATTATTCCATTGTATAGATGGAATATGCAAGAGTAAAAGGAAGGGACTCCACCCTTTTCCTTTGGCCATCAATAGGACTATATTATAGAATTGGGAGCATGTAGACACTATCACCAAACATAAAGACTCATTCAATTTATATTTGGATGAATTAAGGTAGTGGCACCCTTATGATAGGGTTATGAAGCATTTGAAAGTAAAAACAATAAACAAGACCTGTGAACACCAAATTGGTGTCCATGACATAATGTATATTAGGGCCTCCAATTTCATAGAAGTATTAGTGAGGTTGAAGAATAATAATATTAGGTTTTAGGATAGGTTGGTTAGAGATGAGAAACTACTTGGTGAAATAAGGTAGATGGGACCCATGCAATACCACTTGTTACCTAGACCATCTTTTAGGTCTCATCCAAAATAGCCACAAGTAGAGTTATAACAACCTCAAGTGCAAGTTACACAAAGGTCTAATAATGAGAGATTGGAATAAGTACTGGGTGAGGGGGTATAATATTTATCCCAACCTGATAGACTAATAGAACAAAGTCCCCATTGAGTACATTGACATGATTGCACTAACTCCTAAGGAGACAGTGGAAGATACACTGAAAGCACTTGTTGATGCTTATAGATTAGATGAAAAAGAGGAACAAGTAAAAGGACCTCAGTCCCAAGCTAAATACGTAAAAAAGTAAAAGGGGAAGGAAACAACTTTAGACCTAGTTCTAGTTTCACCCCTACAAAATGGGAAGGCTGAGTTAGCATTGGTCCTAGTTGGAAAGAAGAAATTGAAGCTATCCTTCACTCATCCTTTATGTGAAGTTAAATTATTCAATGATGAGAATATTATTCATGGGCCAATCATCCTTTAGTGGTTCCTATATGAAAAAATTAAAAATATTCCAACCCTACCCCATTCACGGGCCATGACCAAGGTAGTCAACATTATTATCCATGATGAGCTCAAGCCATGGATAATTGTTTTGATGAAAGAAGAGCAAAAAAGAAAGATGAAAACCCCTAGGGAGTTAAGTGGCATTCAGGTGGACACTCTTGGGGCCTTAAATAGAAATTTAAAAACATCTAAAGGTGATATAATCATCAATCAATGTGAAATTCAACCCAGAGACTGTAGGACTAGAAAGAGTGACAATGAAAAAAACCATGGTTGGGGGTGAAGATCTCACTTTTTAGAGATTTGAACCATTTTTTGGCTTAACTCCAATAGGAGGTCAAGGACCTAGTGAAGATCCTATACATGAAGAGGATGTAGTTGGATTAGTTGATGTTCATTCATATCAACTAAAAATAGGTATCAAAGGCATGTATAAAAAAATAGAGAACCTACAGAAATGAAAGGAAAATCTTGAGAAGTAGGATGGTTTGTTATTCCCTAAGGAAATGATCAAAATGTTTGAGGAATATTTATATTATATGTTTGACTCCTTGAAAATAATGAAGGCAAGGCAGAGTCCACTATCCCAACAAGATGAAGTGGCCAAGAATTTAATAGCCCAATTATAGGATTCAAAGGATAAAATGAAGGAGCTAATCAACATACTGGTTGAGGGTTAAATTCCTAATTTCAAAACCATTAGTCTATCCCATTTAAACACAATCATGGGATTAATTTTTGACAAAATCCAAGGTTTAGGTACATGGTCAAATAACTTGGAAAGGCTCCTAATAGATGATAAAGATCTACTAGATAGAATTGAAAAACTATTTGGAACCATGATTACTAAACCTATAAAACTCAGATCCCTAGGCATCATTGTAGATGATGAATACAAGAATAGATCCACCCTAGTCATGCAAGAAATAAGAATCAAGATTCAAGGCAAGTATGGGACCGACAATAATAGGGTCGTGAATACGATCCTAATTGTAGAGGATAAGATTTATGAGGCAAGGAACATCAAAGAAGCCATGACAAGAAATGGTAGGGATTTTTAAGACTTGTCTTACCAAGAAGATGTGTTCCTCCTAGATCTAGCTATCAATTTAGATCTAGTCAATGAACAACACCAAAAATCCATAAGGATTCTTTAGTAGCAACAAGAGAGTTCTTCAACACAGGGCCCATCAAATAGCTAGTAATAGTCTATTCTTTTTGGAAACTTTGTAATCTTTGAAAATGGACTATTATTTTTGTAAAGGCATATGTAAATTTGTTAGCACATTTACTTATAGGTCAGTCTACTTGGGAAAAGGGACATGTATTCTAGAACTATGTGAAAATGGACAACTATCCTGACTTTTGCTCATTTGTAGCTAACATGACTAACCAGTATACTACCTTAGCCTATTATAAAAGGTAGTGTTACCTTTTGTAAAAAAGGGAGGGAGTTGTTAGAACCAAATTACTTTCTAAACTTTGAGAAATTAATATAAGCAAGGAATTCTACAAAGATTGTCCAACATTTTCTTGTATGAAATGCTATATGGTCTCTCTCTCAGTTGTCTAGTTTCACTTTAAGATTTGAATGGTTCTTTTGGATTATTGGTGTGTACATTTGATTATAGATTTGTTAACTTGTGATAATCTAGGTTAATTGAAGGTTCCCTAGTTTGCTTCATTTTATTTACTCTATATTTGTAGATGTGCATTAGCTATCTGCTTAGAAGAGTAAATATTTAAAGTAATAGTGGGTATGATTTAAATTATTTCTCATAATCCTCAGAAGTATGCTTGATGTGTGATATGATTTGGGCTTAAGATATTTCATGTTACACATTAGTTAAATACATATCTAGATGAAATCTGAACTTTGTCATAATATATGAGACAAGACCAATAATTTTTTTATTCCTTACCCTTCCTTTTGCTTCTTTTTTAACCAGATCACCTTAGTTTGATTATCATTTTAAATATTCATTCTAAAATAGTCTTAGAGTAGATTCTAATCATAATTCACCAGTACCATCATAGATACTTCATAAATATTAAGGACCAACGTGGCTCCAAATCACCAATTAATATAAATGTTGTGGAACAATCTACATGCTCTACCTCTATTTCACCAAAGATAATCAAATTATCACAACCTACAGATCATGATTTGAGATTTGTGAGTTTTAAAATGAGAAGTGTTCTTTAAATACTGAGAGAACCTTTGATACACATAGAGGCATCAACAAGCAAAAGCTCCACTGGTGCTAGAAGGAGGGATTCTTTTTGTAGGATTTTTGATGGCTTTAGTGCATTTTGATCAAAGATAATACTATTCTTTGCATATCTATGTTTCTTTCAGACATATTTATGTAAATATTGGTGGTATTCATGGTTATAAACCTATCTTTGTGCTTTTTTAGACAAAGATTAGTGTTCTTTAAGAGTATATGCATAATTCAAGGATAACTTTAAATTTTGTCAATTCAAAGGTTTGAGGTTAGTAATAGCCATTTTGGTTAAAGATTCATAGATTCTTTACAAATTTGAACTCATTTGAGATTGAAAGTGTAAATATCGATCATATTTACATATTTGGACATATTTTTGTGTTATTTTAGTTTAATATCATAGTGCTTTGCTATTTCTTACGTGGATATTTGTAAAATTCACTTAAAGTGAAAGTTTAACCTTGGTTATTTGTAATATTAACTTGACACATCATGTTTTAGACAAAATTCAAAATTCTCAAGCTAGAATTGCCTAAAATTAGGACAAGATCACATTAAAAAACAAGGGATCCCTTACTTGAACTAGAGATCCACAAAAAATATAAGCAAGACAAAAGTAATCATAGATGTTTGAATCCTTTGCCAACCTCACCACTCCAAGGTACTCCTATGTTCAACCTTCATTGAGGTATGGCATGGTTAGGCGATTCTTCCATCAATGTATCAGGTGTAGTGCATGATCTCCCCTATAATCCTAAGAAATATTTGCCAATGTTTAGTCCAAATGGTGTTGTAACTATAAAAGAACACATTAAATCATTCAAATTTGCATTAAGATTATTAAATGTCATCCATGAAGATGTAGCTTTTAGGTTATTTCCTTTTACATTCAAAGGTGTTACATATGAATGGTTTCTTAATTTTATCAATAATTACATTACTAATTAAGATGGTTTTAATAATGTCTTTATTGACCAACTTGGAAAGGTTATCAATCCTTTCATCCTATACCAACAATTTACCACCATTAAAAGAGATGTCAGTGAATCCATAAGGGAATTTAATGCCAAGTTTTAGAAAATGCATACCAAGACCATAGAGCCATACAAACTTGATGATGCTTTGGCTTTAGAAATATATAAATATGTAGTAGATCCCATGACTTATAGGTTTTTGAATAGGTCTCTCCTATTCATAACCACCTTAGTCCATGCCCACCTTAGTCCATGCCTATTCTAAAGTAGTAATAATTAATGATAAAATGTAGCCTCAAGGAAAAATGGCCTACTCTATCCAAAATATTAATCCACATATGCCTACATTGAATGTATTTCCCAATAATAACCAGAATAGTCCAGCCCCAAATCAGATAATAACATTGAACCAATTACCCTTGAGCCATGCTACCCCTAATCAAAACTTAGGATTCTTGGACCATGATGTAATTAGATTTATCCCTAATGATCAAAAGGCATTAGTACCAACCTTTGGTGCTAACCAAGCTCATAACTCTCAGACCCCCAAAAGTGATAATGAATATATTTTTAAAATGGTCCAAAATATTAGCACATAATTTATTCAGTTACAAAAATAGGTTAGTCATACTAGTGAAAAATCAAGAAGGAACTTCTCTTTTCAAAGGTTTAATAGACACAATAATAGGTTTCATAGTGATAGCTTCCATAACAATAAGAAAAATGATTCATCTACTGATAATAAGAACATGGACATGAATATTACTGATATTGCATCAACAAATTAGTGTAGAGTTAATTATAATACTAACCATCGAGAAATTGATTACATTGAGTTTTGTAAATCGTTTGAAGCCTTTTAGGAGGAGTTGGACACTGTTGAGGTAGTAACTAACAAAGATAATGGTGCAAGTACTTTAGGATCTAATCCTATTAACCAGAACTTCATGGTGGAAACATTTGATTTCCCCTTCCAAGAAGATAATGAACTTGATGATTAAAGAAAACATATCTTATGAGAAATAGGGAGAAAAAATAGACTTTAACTACTTCAATTCCCCCAAATAAATTTGGCACTCCTCCATACACCACATAAAATAATAACCCAAAGACTCCAAAGGGAAGTAATTCAAAATAGAGTACTGATAAAACTATTCCTTCAAATAAAACTAGGTATAATATTGTAAAGAACATGAAGAAAATCAAAGCTAACATTATCTTGCATGAATTAACATAGATAACTAAGCAAAGAGATCTATTGCTAGAATCCTTATCCAAGAAACCTAACAACATGTACAAGACTAATAATGGAAATGTAGCTATGTATAAATCTAAGATAGATTCCCCACCCTTCCTTCTTATAGTTAAAATATTTGGTAAGAACTTTCATAATTGTTTGTTGGATTCTGGTGCTTCTACAAATATTATGCCTATAGGTATTTGTAAGCAACTTGGTTTGACCCTAATTAAGTCTGATAGGGTTGTCACTCAATTAGATAAGTCCAAGTTCAAAGTGGTTGGAGAATTATTAAATATCTACATGTAACTAGCTTCTAAGCCAAGAGTCCAATAATTTATAGATATCCAAGTGGTGGATATCCTTGATGCATATGAAATGATTTTAAGCAGATAATGGACAAAAGATTTGAATGGATATATGTCCATAGACTATTCACATATATGGCTACCTTGAAAATGAGTTCGAAATCAAATTAGAGTGGAAAGGGAACTAAGGATGAAACATATGATCATGGAATACAATGTTGTCAATGAAAATGTGAACATAGTTGACTCTAATTTGGGAGTTTTCACTCTCAAAACTACTAAAGTAAATAATTCTAATACTTCTCATACTATTCTTGAATTGTGAAAGATGCATTTTGATGGATCTAGGTACAAATTTGGATCAGGGGTGGGCATTGTTCTAACTGACCCTATTCGTAAGCAATACCATGCTTCTTATAAACTCCAGTTCCCATGTACCAATAATCTTGTAGAGTATGAGGCTCTCACACTAGGACTACAATTTGCCATCAGGAAAAGAGTCAAAGAACTACTAGTTTATGGTGACTCAGAACTAGTAATAAATTAGGTAAGGAGAAAATATCACTAAAAATTATTATACCTTAAGATGTATAAATTTAAGGTCTGGGATCTAGTTGAGTCTTTTGATGCTTTCAATATTATGTCTATCCATAGAGAGAAAAATAAAGATGTTAATGGGCTCACTTCTACCAAAACTAAACTTATGCCTGATTAGGACTCACCAAACTTCAACATTGAGTTAATACCTTGCCCTTCTATCTCAGACAATGTAAACCATCTATAGGTCTTTAATGATGAGCAATAGATCCTGGACTTTATGACTAGTTCAGGAGTATTTGAAGCTCATGTCATTGATGAGGTTGATGAAAGTACATTTGAAGAGGATAAATTTGATTTCAATGTCATTCAACTAAATGATAACAAAATTCCCAAGTGAATGATTGCCTTGAAAAGATTATTTGATTAGTAAAGCTAGTTTAAGCCTTTAAAATTCCTAAGGTAAATGGGAAAGACTATAATGCAGTTGATCTTAGACCTCAAGATCAACCACAGTTGGTCAGCATGGGGAAATTTTATATTAGTGTTGAAAATAGAAAGGCCACATAACTCTTAACAAAATACAAAGATGTAAAAGCTTGGTCTTATGATGATTTAAAGATTTTTGATCCTAGGGTCATCATTTATACCATACCTATTGAGAGAATTGCAAATCTTTCAAAAAAAATTAGAGACCTATAAACCCTATTTTAGAACCCATGATTTTCAAGGAAGTAAAGATATTTTTTGATGCTATTATTGTATTTCCCATTAGACACTCTACCTAGGTTGCTAATTTGGTGCCAATTATGAAAAAGAATGGTGAAATTATACTATGTATTGATTTTAGAAACTTGAATAAGGAATATAAAAGGATAATTATCCTCTTCCCTCTCTTGACCAAGTAATATAAACTATTTTTGGCTCACCCGTGATGTCATTTTTGAATGGTTTTTTAGGGTACAATCAGGTGTTGGTAGATAAGGAAGATAGAATGAAGACAACATTCACAACTAAGTAGGGCACCTTTGCATACAAAATAATGTCTTTTGGACTGATAAATGTAATAGACACTTTTTAAAGGGCCATGTACCATGCATTCTAAATATTAATTGGTAAGTGCATTATGATTTACATGGATCATCTAACTATTTTCTCTAAGAATAGGGAGGACCATTTCATGCATTTACAAGTATTTGAAAGGTGCATAAGGTATGGAATTTCCCTCAACCCTAAGAAAAGCATTTTTTTGTCACTGATGGTTAATTGTTAGGCCATGTTATTAATAAATATGGAATGTCCATATATCTTAAAAGAGTGGAAGCCATATCAAAGACAAAGCCTCCCAATAGTAGAAAATAATTGAAATCATTTTTTGGCAAAATAAAATTTGTGAGAAAATTCATTTCTAGCTTTGTAGAAATTATCAAACCATTGAATGATATTATAAAGAAGGATGCTAAAGTCTCATGGAATGAGGAGTCAAATAAGGCATTTGGGGACATCAAAAAGGAAATCAATCAAGCTCCAGCCTTGATAAGTCTAGACTTTTCAAAGGATTTTTATCTCTACTCTTTTTCCTTTGATCACATTATTTCTGCTATTTTAAATCAAAAGATAAATGAATGTGACCTCATAATAGACTTCATGAGAAATAATTTGAAAAATGTTGAGTTAAAATATCCTTTAATTAATAAACAAGAGTTTGCATTAGTCAAAGCCATCAAGAAATTTAGACACTACATTATTAGGAATAAAGTGTATGGCATTCTTCCAGATCTGACCACTAAGTTAATACTAAGTCAAAATGATCCTAGAGAATGAAGAGGTAAGTGGATGTCTATTCTTAAATAATATGAAATAGAGATGAAGATTATAAAATTGGTAAGGTGTCAAGGTCTAATCCAAATGATTACCAAACACTAACCCCAATCTGAGCATTATGCAAGTTGGTTAGCAAAATTTTCAACCTAATGACTAACATGACCCCATTATCCACTTACTAATTAATGACACTTACCCTATAGGATTAAACAAGGAGTAGAAGAGAGATTTAAATCTCAAATCATCTCACTACCTAATCAAGAATAGAATAACTTTAAAGGTGTGTACCTAAGTTGTGTTTCCAAGGAATAAACTATTGAGATAATAAGCACTTTCTATGATAAATTAGGAAGTGGAATTCCATCTAGAAGAACCAACACTCACAAGATCCTTAGGGTTGGCTATTATTGGCCCACCATTTTTAAATATGCTCATAAGAATGTAAGAGAGTGCCATTCATGCCAGATCTTTAGCACAAAAGAGCCAAAGTTATCCATGCCTTTACAACCAATCATGATCAACAAACTTTTCACCTAGTAGGGGATAGCCTTTATAGGGTTAATCAATCCCAACTCATCAGAGGGTCATAAATATGTTATGAAATCCACTAACTATTACATTATATGGACTGAATTAGTAGCCACCAAGCAATGCATAACATAAGAAGTGATCATATTTTTGGAAGAAAACATATGCACCAGATTTGAGACTCCACTCCCTTTAGTATGTGACAATAGATCTTCATTCACATCTATATAAATGATAAAATGGGAATATGATAATGGTTTTATCCTCAATTTCTCATCAAACCATTACTCTTAAGGTAATGGAGTGTCTGAATCAACAAACAAGAAATTGATGAAAGCAATTAAGAAGTCTATTACAGACAAACCTATAACATGGCATAAGATCCTCAAATATTCCATTTGGACAAATAGAATAAGATTCAAATAGGCTCTTAAATCATTTCCCTTCTTTCTGGTATATGACCAAGAACCCATATTCCCCATCACACTTAAGCTACCAACTTACAAGTTTATGCAAGAATATATACAGGACAACCAAGAACTTGAAAATTTAAGGCTATTGGACATAGTTAAGATGGATGATGAACAATAAGTAGATTTTTCCAAATTTATCAAGCACTAGGCCATAGTGAAGAGGTGATTTGGCAAGTGATCAAAGATAAAGGTGTTCAAACAAGAAGACTTAGCTTTTCTTTGGGACAAGGCATCTAAACCTAAGGGAAAACATGGTAAATTCACACCCTTGTGGATTAGACCTTATCATATTGCATAAAAACTTGGAGAAAACACCTTTAAACTAAAGGAACTACAAGGAGTATAGTTCACACTACCCACTAATGGAAATATCTCAAACATTACTTCTCTATTTCTCTCCTTCGGATCTTCATGGAGTAAATATGTAAGAATGGTTAGAATTAGTGTGGGTAGGATATTTAGTTTCTTTCAATTTTTTCCTTCTTTTCCCTTATTTATGCATAGGTTCATACATATTTGTTTCTTTTCTTTGCCTTCTAATTTGTTACTTTCTATTATGTTTTGATTTTTTTATTATTTTGTTCCTTGCTTCTAATAAGTCCTTTTAGGACAACCCTCATATCAAAGATCATTTAGTTTTCTTAAAAACCCTAGAATTTCAAAATATAGGTATGAACTGTATACATATGATTGACCATGGATTTGAGATATGATCTTGATTTTATAATTTAAATAAAATAGTAAGGACTTATGGATAGGTTAATTGTTCTGTATGGCCTTAAACATTGTCTTGACCCCAAACTTGGTTTTAAGATGAATTGTACATGTGGAATGAAATCTTAATAAATTAAGGCATAGTAATGATTACAATTAGTAAACATCCTTACTTGGGATAAAGGATAAAACCATAGGTGATTATATGAAAATCAAACACTGAACCAAATTATTGAACTTGGCTAGCCTGGTTCCCAACCTTTGTTGGAAAGCCTAAAAGACCTTAAAAAAGAAAAATTTATTGTAAAATCAAAAGTTTTTCAAATGAATGTGATTCTGATAATCTCTATCAGGTCTATGGACACTAGCTGGTAGTGAAGCAAGGCCAAGAGTAGAGCTAAAGGCATCTCTATCGGAGTTATAGATGCCTAGATAGTAGTAGAGCAATGCTCAAAACTTTCCTAAACTAGAATCATGGTTCTTAATGAATATCTAAACATGCTCCAAGTCAGTGTAAATGATTAAAGGTATGAAACCTAGAAGTTGTCCCCTGAATCCCATGGCAAATATTAAGTGGAATTAAAGCACAAACACAACATGTCTATGTTTTGATGTTTGATTCTAATTCTGCATGTGCAAGGTTTGTTTCAACCATAAACTAATCTTGATAATGGCATTGATCAAGTAGAATAAGTAACCTAGTTATTTGTCTAAACCAGAGTCTCTAAGTTCTAACATATTTCTATGTTTCCCTTAGAATTCACCATTTGTTGAGTTCAACATGACCCATTTATGAAAATAGGGACCCTTGTGAAAACTTTGAACATTAACACTAAAAACATGACATTTTTTGTGCATTATTTGAATTTGAAGATCATTCACTCCTATTAAGGTTGTCTTATCTATTCATTTTTATACTTTAACCTTGCCTAATTTTTTGATAATAGATCTTCATGTTTCAATTTCATGTTTTTTGGGGCCCTCATGTACTGGAATACACTTGGATTTTGTAGATTAATCCTATTCAATATTTTACTAGCCTTTGGTCTGTGGGAACTTATAGTTGAATTCATTTTATGAATCCCTCTTTTAGAAAACCCTATCTTAGACCCTTGGTTCAAATCCAATTTAGCAAGAGCAAATTTGATGGGAACATTTTAAACATACTTTAGACTTAAGCCTAAATTTTATACCAAGGCTTGGTCATGTTTTTTAACTGAACAAACCTTGGTCTAAAATTATAGGTTTGGTCCTTTTATATTTTGAGCCCCTTTGGCTCCCCTTTTATTTTAAATAGGGTATAAATTTTATGTTTGTAGTGACCTTTTATTTTCTTAACTTGGTCTCACTATATGCCATATGGTCCTCTTTAGGATGAACTTGGACTAAGTCCTTTATATTGAGGTCCCATTCATGTTTATTAACATGAACTAGACCCTAAAACTAAGACCTTAGTCTAAGTCCCAACATTAACTATCCCTAACTTAAGATTCTTGCCTCTTTATACAATCAATGACTTTCACTTCATCAGGACTAGATGATCAAGTAGAGTGAAAGAGGCCCAATAAATCTAAGATTTGACCTATCAAATAAATCCCATGTGATCACTTGGATCAAAATTGATGGTCCACACTTAAGTGGAAGTCAAAAATTTGATGGAGCAAACATAACGTTATAATGTCAAAGACCCACAAAAGTCCCACAAGGATAAAAAGTGTCACTATCTTAGGAACTTAGATCTAAATTGATGGTTTGTGAGTCCTTCCCAAGGTTAGTAAGGTCAAATTTCAGGATCCTTGATTAATCATCACATGTCACTCCCAAATTTGATCTTAATGTTAAAAGGGACCCATGCATTAAAATGTAGACTTAATCTAAGCTTTTATATTAAGATTTATTGTATTTTTTTAAATAAATGAAACATTGGGCTAAAACCTTAGATTATGGCTATAATATTCGAAGGGTCTTATTGTATTATGCTTTGAATACGTAGGCTTATAAATTAGTATAATTTTCATACATACCCCTGAGATAAATCGATCTTCTTCATGATTTCAAGGACCTTTTATTTTCTTAACTTGGTCTCACTTTATGTCACATGGTCCTCTTTATTATGAACCTAGAATAAGGCCTTAGTTTTGAGGCCCCACTTGTGTTTATTAACATGATTTAGAATTTATTACTAAGACCTTAGCCTAAGTCTCCACATTAACTATCCATAAATTAAGTATCTTTCCTCTTTATAGAATGGATGAATTTCACTTCATCGAGACCAAATGATTAGGTAGAGAAAAGGATGCCTAACAAATCTAAGTCTTGATCCATTAGACCAATCCCATGTTATCACCCAGATCAAAATCAGTGGTCCAAGCCTAAGTGGAGGTCAAAGATACAATGGAGTGAACATAATGTTATAATGTCAAAGACCCATGGAAGCCCTGTGAGGATGACAAGTGTTACCATTGTAGGAACCTAAATCTCAATCAACAGTCTACGGGTATTTCCCAAGGTTAGTAGGGTCAAGGCTTAGGAGCCCCACAAAGTCACCATGTGGAATCCCATTTTTTATCTTAATGATAAAATGTCCTTTTGCATTAAAACATATACTTAACCTAAGTTTTTACCATAAGATTTATTATATTTTAAAAATATGTTGAAACCTTGGGATAAAACCTTAGATTATGGATATAATATTTGAAGGGCCCTATTTTATTATGCTTTAAATACTTAGGATTATAAATTAGTTTAATTTTCATACATATCCCCAAGCTAACTCAATACTCTTTGTGATTGTAATAACCAATGGCATGCATCCGTTTAGATCATGATTGATGGTCTATGTTAACTCACAAATGACAATCAGATGGAGTGTATCAAAATAAATATATATGAAACCTAATGAACTTCATGAACTTAAATTTGAGGTTCTTGTGAATTTAATTTGATGCCTGTGAGGTTGTCATTGATGTCCTCAAGGCCATCAAATTGAAGCTCATCAACCACCTTGCTTAGATAAATGAATATGTTTTAAAACATTGATAAAGATTATTACTTATGTTTCAAATCAATGGGACCCATTTTGGAAAATATAAAAATGCTTAGGGTCTTTGAACCTAAATGTTAAAATGATCTTGTGGTCTAATATTTGTAGACATAGACTTAATCTAAGTCTCTATCCTAAGATTCTAATTATATTTATTAACATAATAAACCTTAGGATAAAGACTTATATTATGTTTTAATTCAATAAGATGTCCCATTTCATTAAAATTAGCTAAAAAAAATTTAACCTAAAGTTTTATTAGATTTATTAACATGATAAAACCCTAGGTTAAATCCATGTATTAGGTCCATTCATCATTCATTTGAGAGGGCACCTTTATATTATGTTCTAGGACATTAAATTAAATACTTTAGCCTAAAATTTATATCATTTTTATTAACACAAGATAAAATTTAACCTAAAGTATTTATCCTATGTTCCTTTTTATATCTTAATGCTAATTAAAATTCATGCACATTTTTAGGATCGATGGCTCATGGTTGATCAAAGAAAGCTAATCAGACATAACATAATTAACATGAACTTTCAATAAAACCTCTGAAGGTGCATGTGTTTGATGCATGGTGAACACATGGTCCCTATGCAACTTATAGGGTCCATAGCATAGAAGGCCCATAAAGATGCTAAGTGGCATATTCTGAAGGCCCAAAATAGACAAAGACCAATAGTGAGCAGGTCCTAAGATCATGATCAATGACCCACGTTGATTCATTTACAAAGATATGACAACATGAGATAAAACAAATTTTAAAAGGGTAATGGGTAGTTCTTTAAAATCATCAATGAAAATGCCATGAAAGCTACCAGATGGATGCCATATAGATGCCACATAAGCATGAAATGACAAAATCAAAGATTTTTTGGGAATAAAATGGTAAAGCTATAAAATAAGGGGTCTAAATAAAATCCAAGGCATGAATTTTCATAAGCCCAAGTAGTCATCACCATTAAAGCTACATGGAAATTCCTAAGCTTCATAAAAAGCCCTAATTTGAGCCTAAATTGATCATAACTAAGCCAAAGAGAGCCCTAATTCCATCTAGATAAGTGAAAACTAATCCAAAGACAATTTATATGCCACTAGGGAATACTTTGAAAAATTCAAAATTATGGTGGCTCAAAGACAAAAACAAAGAGAGGACACATAATTATACTTAACCTCAGACATGGAAGGAAGGGTCTTTAAGGACATAGATTTTGATGCTACATCATTAAACACCAAGGATAACAACTAGTCCAATTTTTTTTGGACTATTGAAAAGATGCAAACTATTTTAAAGGAAGAGTATAAGAATGCCACAATCAACCAGAGATACCATGGCCTAGTCTCCATTCAAATGACTCATCTCCACTACATGGTAGTAAAAACTAAGGTATTTCATTATATCAATTCCATTGCTCCTATTTTCAAGGATTACAAGATTGATCAAGATATAATAGTACACAAATGTGATTTCAAAAATGTATCATATATCTCCCCTCTTGCAATTGAAAATTATTACAAGCTATGCAATCCTCAAGTGGATTTGCCCACAATTAGAGAATGGGAAAGCAAAAATGACATGAAAGCCATCCTTACCCCATGGCTGTACTCAAGAACCAATATAGTCATAGACCCCACTAGTAAGATCCCAATTGCCTAATTAAGGGAGGGAATTATAATAATCATAACACTACTAAAAATATTGTGTGAGGCCCCCTCAACCACCTATGTCAACAAATTCTGGGTGTCTTATGTATATTTCATGGTGGAAAAGGGACTCACTCTCCCAATAGGTGAGATGATCAACATTTACTTGAAACAACAATTCTCTTCCATAAAGAAGAAAACCAACAATCACTTATTTATGATGTCATATATATTAGATGTCTTACTAGCCACCACCAAAATACTTGACATGAAGAATAGGTTACCTAAAGGTAGACAAATTATTTCTCGTCACTATTCTAAATTACACATATTCAAGTATAGACATAATATACAATTCATTTATGATTGTTTATATCCATCTTTAACAAAATCCATTACATAAATCACTATGGGTAGGGCCATCCCTCTAATCAAGAAGTATGTGGACCTAATTGGGGATATCTAGTTATATCCAGAATGCACCATAATTAGAATAGAAGGGACCCTGACTTAACGACTCAAATTACTAGTCTATGTGCCTACTAAATTGGAAAAGTAGGAAATAACATACCAATTATTCCATGATATAGATGGAATATGCAAGATAAAAAGGAAGGGACTCCTCCACCCTTTTCCTTTGGTCATTAGTAGGACTATATTGTAGAATTAGGATTAGGTAGACACTATCTACAAACACAGAGACTCCTTCAATTTATACTTGGATGAATTAAGGTAGTGGGACCCTTATGATAGGGTTATGAATCATTTGAAAGAAAAAACAATTAAAAAGACCTACAAACACCAACTTAGTGTCCATGACATAATGCACATCATGACCTCCAATTTCATAGAAGTATTGGCTAGGTTGAAGAAGCATAATATTGAGCTTGAGGATAGATTGGATAGAGATGAGAAACCACCTAGTGAAATATGGTAGATGGGACCCATGTGTATTACCACTTGTTACCTAGACCCTCTTCTAGGCCCCCTCCAAAATAGCCATAATAAAAAGTAAAACAGCCTCAGGAGTAAGTTGCATAAAAGTCCAAAAAGGATAGATTGGAAGTAAGACCTGGTGAGGGGGCATCATCTTCAACCAAACCTAATAGACTAGAGTCCCTAATTAAGTACATTTACATGATTTCACTAGCTCTTGAGGAGACAGTGGAGGATGCACTCAAAGTATTTGTTGATGCCTTTGGATAAGATGAAGAAGAGGAACAAGGAGAAGGACCTCAAGCCCAAGCCAAATAAGTAGAAAAGGAAAAGGGAAAGGAGATATATTTGGACCTAGTTCTAATTACACCCTTGTAAAAGAGGAAGGTTGAGTTAGCATTGGTCCTAGTTGGAAATAATAAACCAAATTTAACCTTCACTCATCTTTTGAGTGAAGTTAACTTACTTAGTGATGAGAATCTTATTCATGGGCCAATCATCCCTGGATAGTTCTTATATGGAAATTTACAAAATATTCCAACCCTGCACCATTCATGGGCTATAACTATGGTAGTCAACATCACTGCCCATGATGAGCTTAAGTCATGGATAGTTGCTATGATGAAGGATATGCAAGAAATAAAGATGACATCCTCTAGGGAGTCAAGTGGAATTTAGGTGGACACTCTTGGGGCCTCAAATAACACACATATAGATATTCCAAAACTTCGAAAGGTGACATAATCATCAATTAGTGTGTAATTCAATCCATACATTATAGGACTGGAAAGAGTAAACATGAAGAAAGCCATTATTGGGGGTAAATATCTCAATTTTTAGAGATTTGAAAATTTATTGGGTTAACTATAGTAGGAGGTCAGGATATAGTTGGATTAGCTGATGCTCATTCATCTCAACTAAAAGTAGGTATCAAAAGCATGTATCAAAAAATAGATAACCTATAGAAATAAAAGGAAAGTCTTGAGAAGCAGGTTATTTTATCAATCCCTGAGGGAATGATCAAGATGTTTGAGGCATATTTCTATGATATGTTTGACTTCTTTAAAATAATGAAGGCAAGCCAGAGTCTACTAGCCCAACAAGATGTAGTATTCAAGGATTTAATATCCCAATGGTAGGATTCAAAGTATAAAATGAATAAGTTAATCAACATACTAGTTAAGGGTTGAATTCCTAATTTCAAAACCATTAGTATGTCCCATTTAATCATAATCATGGGATTAGTTGTTAACAAAATCCAAGGTTTGGATACACGGTCAAAAAACTTGGAGAGGATCCTAAGAGATGAAAAACAACTGCTGGATAAAATTCAATAACTCCTTGGAACCATGATTACTAAACCTAAAAAACTTAGATCCTTAGGCATCATTATAAATGATGAATAAAATCATAGATCCACCTTGGTCATGCAATAAGTAAGAATCAAGATTTAAGGAAAGTCTAGGAATGCTAATAGTAGGGTCACGAATATGATCCTAACTATAGAGGAGAAGATTGTCAACGAAAGGAGCATCAAATAAGACATGATCATAAATTATAGGTATTTTGGTTAACTAAGAAGATGAGTGCTTCCTATATCTAGCTATAAATTTAAAGCTAGTCGATAAACAACACCAAAAGGCCATGAGGATTATTCAACAACAATAGGGGAATTCTTCAATATAGGGCCCACAAGATAGCTAGTAATATTCTATTTTGTTGGAAACTTTGTAATCTTATAAAATGGAATATTATTTTTTTAAAAGAATGCATAAATTTCTTATCACATTTACCTATAGGTCAATATACTTGGGAAAAGGTAATATATTCTATAAACTCTATGAAAATGGACAACTATCCTTATTTTTACCCATTTGTAGCTAACACGACTGACCAATATACTACCTTAGCCTCCTATAAAAGGTAGTGTTACTTTTTGTAAATGAGGAATGGAGTTCTTAGAACAAATTAGTTTATAAACTTTGAAAAATTAATATAAGCAATGAATTCTACAAAGATTATCCAATATTTGCTTGTATGAAATGCCATATGGTTTCTCTCTCAATTGTCTAGTTTTAATTTCAAATTTAAATGGTTATTTTGGATTCTTGGTGTGTACAATTGATTTCAAAATTGTTAAATTCTGCTAATTCTAGGTTAATTGAAGGTTCCTCAGTTTTATTCATTTTATTTTCTCTACATTTGTAGATGTGCATTAATTATCTGCTTATAAGAGTAAATCTTTAAAGTAAGCTTGGTTTTGATTTTCATTATCTCTAATAGTTATTAGAAGTATGCATGATGCTTGATGTGATTTGGGATTAATATATTTCATGTTACACATTGGTTAAATACATATCTAGATGAAATTTAAACTTTATCATAATGTCTGAAATAAGGCCAATAACATCTTTCTTTCTACCTTACCCTTCCTTTTGATTTTTTTAAACCAAATCACCTTAGTTTAATTATTATTGTAAAAATTCATACTAGAGTAGTCTTAGACTATATTTTTATCATAATTCACCATTACTATAAAAGATACTTCATAAAGATTAAGGACCAAGGTGGTTCCCAATGACTAATTAATATAAATGTTGTGGAATAGTCTACATGATTTGCCTCTTTTTCACCAAAGATAATAAAATTATCACAACCTAAAACTCATGATTTGAGCTCCATGAGTTCTAAAATTAGAAGTGTTCTTTAAACACTAAGAACACCTTTGATACACAAAGAGGCATCAACACTAGCCCTTCCTTATATTCTAGTACCTTATTACACAACCCTATGGATATTTAAATTGCATATTATCCTCTTCTAGTTGGATTTGTGACTCCTAAGATTCATATTTATGAATGTAAAGGTCATCTTTAATTACATTTATGTGCCTTACATGTAACTTGTCTAGATTATGGATATAGTGACGTATTGATAAATAAGTTTTCTTGATGAAGTCCCAAAGATTATTCTCTTAAATGGTTATATGATCTTCCTCTCCAATTAGATACACCTTTAAATCCTTTTTAAAATCTATTTTAAAAAAAAAATTATCTCAATATTGGTGATAAATTATCATATTCTCAAATTTGAAATCTCAAACAAAGTCCCAATGCAATAGTTAGTGAGTATGTTCTAAGATACAAGACTATGCTAGTCAAAATGACCAATAAAATTACTGAGAATGAGCTTCAAGATATATTTACTCAAAGCTTGATTAATTTTATTTAAGATTCTATCATGTTTGATAAGTTCAAATCCTTTGATGAATTATTCCATACCCCTGAATAACATGAGGTTAAATTGATTAAATTGGATAATCTCAAGTATAGCTCCAATGATCCTTCTAATTCCACTATCAAGTTTAAAGACAAGCCTAATTACTTGAGAAAACCCAATGAAATAAAAAATGATGCTAAAGTTACACTTAATACTATATCATAACCAACACAAAATATTCAATTAAAAAATCCACCAAGGAAGCAATTTTCAAGGTTACCTTTACCTCCTCATGTGTTATTACAAAGACTCCTTGCATGTCATCTTATTACACTTCATCCACCATTAGAAATAGATCTATATGTGCCTCAATCTATAAGTTTTAATGGAAATAATTTTTTTTATTATGATAGATATGTTGGGCATTCCACTAATAGATGTATGAAGCTTAAGCATAAAATTTAAGACCTCATTGATGAGAACATTTTAAACATTCGTACACATAATAAAGAGGCTAAGCCACAATAAAATGAGAAAGTAAATCTAAAAATGTATAAATATAATTTTCTCATTATGAAACACAATATAAAAAGAAAAAATATTAAGCACATTATGCATATAATGCTTACCCTCCTCCATTTTCATATGGACATACACTTGATAGCATCATTTGTACAGTTATAAGCAAGATAGTATCATGCCCATATATTAAATTTGATTATTTTGAAATTATTGATGATGATTATGATATACATGCATTTTTCATTAGAGCATATGTTGGTATACAACCAATTCAAAGTCTTATGATAAAAAATGCATCAAGTGAAAATGTGTGTACCATAACACTTCTAAATTCTCTTGGTTATACAATACAAGATATACAACATACATCTAGAGTTATGAAAGCATTTTATGGTCATACAAAATATACTCTTTGACATATCATATTACCATTACAAGTGAGACCTCTCACATTTCCCACTTCTTTCTTAATTTAAATAAACACGTGTTTTTGATATGTTATTAGGGAGGCCTTGGTTATAGAAAATTAGAGTTGTTCCTTGTACATTTCACAAATGTCTAAATTATGTTCATGATAATAAATTTGTTAAAATTTTAGACATTTAATATGAATATCTTATGGAACTAATTGACAATAGTGCTTATTTCTACTCCAAAATAATTGGTTGACATAATTATCAAACAAATTGGTAATGAATTAGTTTATATAACTATTTTAGATCATTATTCACATTCAAAAAGGTATATTCAATAATTAGTTACTGCACCTACTTATGATGATGAGCATATTTTAGTTTCTATACCTATTTATGAGTATAAAGATATTACAGTTTCTCTATCTATTTCTAAGCATAATATGCTTACACACGATCATGATTAATTGGCTAGAAAAATCAATATATCTAATCCACAATAGAAAGAGTCACATAACACAAGGTCTATATCTCATACCATATCAAAGGATTTTCAGAAGGTTCATACACATGTACATGTTAGTATATCATCCCCTCCCATATATGAGGATATAAGTTTAAACATATCTATAGGTAGTGATTCAGAGGATTAATTTACAACACATGGTAAGATTACTTTACAACATATGGTTATTCTTCATATTCAAAATATTCTACATTTGGTGCTTCTTCTCTTACACAAGAGCTTGATCCTTCTTATCAAGGAGTTGGATATACACATTCTTTTGATGAGATCATTGGTAGGATACATTCTATCATCCCTCCCCCACATCATGTCATAGCCAATGACCTTTATTAGCTTCATTACATATTACCTACTTTTACATATCACCTTTGATGTTTTCTCTTTTTGCTTTATTATATCCCTTGGATTTATTCTTTCATTTTGGGGTGATTGCTTCATTATCTTTTTTAACCTAATTTGAACATTCCAAAATAATTACTTTACTAAGTTTTCAACAGAAATACTTCATGAAAATTCAATTATTCATTATTGATTATCTATACTATCGTGCTCACATATATATACTTTTACATAAGTTACATGGCCATGCTTGCCATTTGCACTATACTTACACTACATTGGGGGCATTTTACTTGCATTCTTTATTTCCATGCCATGCTTCAACAATTTGTTGAGGATAGTTTAAACATTTATAAAATCCTTTCATTTAAAAAAAAACTACTTACATTGTTTCTCATTAAATTTCCAATGCATATCTTACTTTTCAAATATGGAAAAATACAAAAACATTCATATATTCTAAAATTAAAAAAATGTTTAATTATCTTTATGTTTTGTATATAGCATATTCCATTACTTTTTTGATATATAATGCTTATCACAAGGTATTTGAGTGTGAAACATGCATATTTTTACAAATTATACATAGAATTAGTTGTCCTAATCAAAAAATCTTACATATACTTAATAATCATGGAGTCATACTAGTCAAAAAATAATGCGTTGTGTCTTTATCCTTGTACTCTAGACATATCCCTATGCATTTTAAATTTATGTTTTTTAATTAAAAATAGTCATAGGGACCTTAGATATAGGTTTTTTAATCATAGATAAAACTATATACTTGAGTATTTATCAGATTTTAGGCTTAAGTATGTTTTTACATGGTTTGCATAATGGGTCAGTCTTTCACACAACAAGCCTTGGTCAACTGGGATAATCTTGTTTCTCTATATGAACTCTTCTATAGGTTATATGTATCCAAACAATCCTTTCCATGTTAAGCTATAACAAAAATAAAATATTTTGTTATTCAATTTATACTATAAATATATCATGTCAAACTTACTAGTTCTCAAAACATGAACTTAGATGCATATAAGCAACATATGATAGTTTTATTTATTGTATGCTTCTATTATAATATTGTTTCATTTACATAACATGATTCATTTTTTTAAAAATTATATGTGGCCCTTAGCCTTGTGTATGTTCAACACACACCCTCTTGCTTTAATGGTATCACCATACCATGTGTCTATGCCCTTTAATCTTCTATGTTTTGTGACATTTACATGTCCTTGTATTCATCCCCTAGGCCTTATATGTGGTATTTATAAAAACATCTTATCTCTATGTGAAATCTTACATGTCCCTTGTCTGTGGCCTCTAGGACTTCTTACATGACATTGGGTGACTTTGCGTACATATTCATTACTTTATACTAAATTGTCATGATTCATATCATGCACTAATAAGTATATATTGAATATATCTATATGGTCATGATAAATATCATGCACATATTACTTGTTTGCATCAAATATTCATTTTTAAAACATATTATGATTATAATACACATTCAACATTTGTAAGCTATTTACATGCTTCATACACTAATTCAATGTTATATTCAATTACAATATGCAATGCAATAAATACAAACTTTTTTTATGATTTAATGTTACATATCCATGATTTAATTTCCATTCAAATATTCAAATGCATTTACATTATTATATCTTTCAGAAATGCTCTCAATTTTTATTTTGAGACAAGTTATTTGGAAGAGATTTCCCTCATCTTAAAAGGAAGGCATCATAATGGGTTTATTTCCAATATTTCACAAATAATACATTTCAAATTTGACACTTTACAATATGCAAAAATAAAAATTTACATATTCTATAGGCATTCAACTTGCTTATGCATTCCAATCTTAAAACTACTCATGCACATATACACTTGTGCAAATATAGTTACAAAATTTAAATTAGTTTTCAAAATATCCAATGGCACTCCATATAGTTTAAGGGGTATGATATACATTCATGTCTAAGCTACTAGTTTTCAAATTTTAGATTTCTATTTTGATGGAATAAAGTTCAGATTATATTATTCAACCAAAGAATGATTATATATATAGGAATGAGATACCCAAATATCAAGTAACTTAAGTATCAATAAATCCCTAATATCATGGATTTATTTAAGCAAATCAACTCATGATTACACATGAATTAATCACAATTATCTCCTATGATTTCTCTCACCTAATTTCAATCATAGCAACTATGATTTGTCTCATAATAACTATTATTACATAAATGATATATTATTTCTCACTCACACATTTATATACTCATTTAAAAATATAATTAAATCTACTCAAATGTGAGAACTAAATGATAAATTACTAACATGTCCCCTTTAGTGCGAACATGGGAAAGAATAATCTCTTATAGAAACTTTTTTATGAAAACTATCTTCAGACCAGGTATAACTCCATAAAGTTTTCTCATAACCCTCATAAAAGTGTTGTTATTGAGTCAAATTCCTTGGTTCTTCAACCACTTTCCGCAGCTAAATATTTGAAATACTAAGATTCACAAACTCTCGAAACTATTTGGAAAATAATCCATACTTAATTTGCTTTGAAATCCTTCTCTTTTCCATCAAAGAGTGTACTTCTCAAAAATATAATCTTTCACAAATATAAAAACATGGGTTTATTTAGCACACAAAATAAAAAATGAAAATAAATATGACACTTTATCACAATGTAGCCCTATCACTAGTCACTAATGAGATGACATTGAATGTCTTCCATCCTCCTATTACCTCCAATATCCAATATTACATTGCTTACTCAATGGAATAAGAAATAAATCTCATGTGTATGATTTTTTATGGATAAATCTAGCACAATGTTAAAATACCCTTTTTAAAGTAGATGTCGAATTCCATCCAAAATGTGTTTGTGTACAATGAGGGAACTTTTTCTTGGAAACCTGACAATAAGACTATTTTGAAAATGTTTAACTTTGACACTAATCTAACAATAATCCTATCATTCACCTAAACTAAACTCTCAAAAATTAAAATTCTGACACATTTTATGACATAAAATTGATTTACTATATTAATAATTTAAACAAACTTAAATCATAAATTAAAAAATTCCTCACACCTCTTTGCTGGTCATTTTTTATATGTACAACTTTTCTTTTAATTAGTAGAATATATTTAAAACATTTCTAGGTTTTATTCTCTTAATTCAACCTTTATAGAACTTTTTGAATTTCATTACAAATTAGAGACATATTATGATTTTAATGACCCTATGTAAAAAAATTTATATAAAAAAATTCTCTTTTATACTTGAAAAAAATGTCATGTTTCAAAACATATCTTTAAAATAGTTTTAGGTTATCTTGTCTTGTAATACATATTTTAGAGCATTTTCAATCATCAAATTTTGTCAATAAATGAAAAAGATATGCTAATTTTCATGAAGTTGTTCCAATTTTTTATTTATTTTTAAAATATCAAATCCTTCTAAAATGCCTCCTTACAATACTTTTTCCTTCTACCTACTCCAATCTAGCATGCTAAATACACATAAAAACTCTTTAATAACACATAATAAAACTAATGACCACTTATTATAAATCGAGACTATCATATGTAGGGGTAATCAAATAGTTTAAATTGCCTCTTAGTAATAAGCAAAGCACCATTATTCAAATGAATAATGAAATCTCCTTTGTACTCTCATATCTAGATTACTCTTACTCTTATATCAAATGAAAGAGCAAAGCTCATATTGTATTATTCATCCAAAGAATATATATGTGTGTGTGTGTGTGTGTGTGTGTGTGTGTGTGTGTGTGTGTGTGTGTGTGTGTGTGTATGTATATGTATATGTATATATATATATATATATATATATATATATATATATATATATATATATATATATATATATATATATATATATATATATATGTATGTATGTATGTATGTATGTATGTATTTATGTATGTATGTATAAATGATAGCCACACATATTAAGGAATTTAACTATCAACCAATCCATAATATGATGGAGTTAGTTAAGCAACTCAAATCACAATTACACATACATTACTCACACTTATCTCCTATGATATATCTAACCTACTTTCAACCTTGTCAACTATGATTTGTCTCATAACAAATCTTATTAATTAAATAGTATATTATTGCTCACTCACACATTTATCTACTCACATACACATAGAATTATATCTACTCAAATGTGAGCACTAAAAAATAAATTCCTAACATCTCTTTCAAGTATTAAATATAAAAAATTTACAGTTTGAATCTAGATCAATCTATAGTAGTGTGATTCATCTTTTTTGATTAGACCACATTTGAGCTTAATGACTCTCTATGTCTTGGTTTCACATTAGCAATCCATGTATTAGTTCATATTTCTTCTTCTTAGTTCAAAAAGTGAGCCATGTTTAAGCTTAGTGAAGATACACACCTTGGTTATACTTTAGTGAACTGCATTAATGTTTCCCATCTCTCCAAAAGCATTATAAAGTATTCTATGAGGGTTGAAGCATATACTAAGTCCAACTCAAGCATCATCATTTTTTTAAATTGATATTTGATCACTCTCAATTCTCCACATGTTCAACACTTATCCACATGCCTCAACAAGGGACCATGCACATATCCATAACAAAGACAAAGTTTTTTATACATAGTTAGGTATTACATTTACTTTCCTCTAGTAATTTAAGCATCACTAGCATAAAGGGGGGAGAATATAGACATTGAAATTTAACCAATAAATTATTGACAATGCTTGTTCTTAACACCTTTTACCTTTTTCATCAATTTACCTTTTTGATAACCTGTAGTCTCTAAAAAATCCTTCAAAGTCTTGAAATTAATATGAATATCTCCTAGACTTCCCCATTTTATTTTTACTCAACATATACTTCATGGTCACTCTGGTTTAAAAATCCTATGTTCCTTTAGGACAAGAGTGTACTAGGTAGACAAGCACACATTATTGCCTTGTCCAATAGTGTGGTGTTGTCCACAATGCTCCAACGATCATATTTTCAAAATAACATGCTTCCTAATGGATTCTCCACATAAACCAATAGGTCATTTATCATAAATATTTGAAAGATATCTGTATAAAAGTGCATCAAAGGTCACACTTGAAAGGACCTATAAATCATTTATAAAACATATCTCTTTCTGATTTCGAAAGCACTTATCTTCTGAATAGAGACATTTATTGAAATTTTGTTTCAATATATGAATCCTTTTCCAAGTCTAACATTTTTTATTTAAGGTTAAGGGCATCATTTTTTAAAAATTCTAATCAAAATTCATTATTTTATTGATATTATATTCCCTATAAAGATAACTACATTGAATTGAGGCCTTCGGGCTATGTATAAATGTTCAGTCAAAAAGGGGTTTTATAAGGATAAATCGGTCATTCCCACTCATCCTATTTTCCCCTTTTAAATATGGTCTCTTTTGTGTACTTGTGTAGAACTATGGTTTTTATTTTACAGTTCGTTTATGTGTCTATTCAATTTATTTATAGAAATAGGTCACATACATGTAGAGGTGAAGAAAACTAAAAAAATAGATCCAATGCATAGTCAGCTTGGACAAAGCTATAGTAGCAAATAATAATGGACTATTCCATTATTCACCTTTTGCAGCCCTATCCCAGTATACAAGGAGCCACTTTTTGATGATTTATTTATGTTTTCAGGTCTTTTTAAATAGTCATAGCTTACAAAAAATAAATACCCCTCTTTTTTTGGGACTTACATACCATAAAGTAGATTAATTTGAATTCATCCAAAATGTTTTTTAGTACATAAATGCATTAGTACATTTGGTACATTTAAATAGATAAAACACGAAGAAGTTGATTTGGGAAAATATGTTGGTCTCTACATTAAATTACATGATTATTGACTTTTGCAATAACTATTGATATTTTTCAAATGATCAAAATAAATAATTCTTCCTATATTAAAAAAAGTAATTTATAATTTTTATTCTTAACAAATAAATTATCAAATTTTATCTTTTATATATAACAAATATATTTTTAATTCAACTTCTATTTTTAATTCCTATCTAACTATTTATTTATATTTCTATGTCAATTTATTCTAAAAGATATCATAATTTCATATAGGTATGTATGAAACATTGTGGGTGATAATAGATAATGTTTTAAATTTGATTCATTATAGGTGAAAATATGTAATGTTTTTAATATAAATATACAAAGAGTTTTATTGTATGTGTATGTTAGAGAAAGAAATAGATAAGGAAGGCTAAGACATAAATAAATGGTTTCCATTACCTATTAATTCACCCAAAACTGTATACAAAGTAGTAGTGAACAATGGTAGATGGATGTTGGTTATGGGGGATTAAGTATCAGTATATAATAATAATAAAGGAATAACACTTATAATAATTAAATTAGTAAAGCTACACCCAAAATTTATGATCTACACTAAAAAAATATGGAAATTACATACCATTATTTACTTTGCCTTTAGAATTTAAGATTGTATAGTCACCAAAATAAAATTTCTTGATTCCTCCATATAATTTAGGTTATGAAAACCCTAAAACTATTTTATTGTTCAAATAATTTCACTTTAGAATAATAGGTGACATAGTATTTCCTTCTAAAGTTAAATTATTATTTTTATTTGAACTTAATTACACCATGCTTCCAAGTTACAATACAGTCATTTCAATTCAAAAATTAGAAATTCCATCAAAGTGATAATAGGAAAATAATTAGGACTTTTAAATAACTTTGAAACCTACGATAATAGACAAAAAAATAACTGTAAACACTATAATGTTAGGCATAAGTATCATTTAATAGCCATAATAAATGGTATGATAAATAGTTCTACCATACCACTGTCAAACATTCATAGCAACTTTCCATAAACTAAAATAGTTTTCTTTTACATAGATTTATCTTTCATGGTGTTTATGAATTTTATTGCTTTATTTGTGTATTATTCACCTTGATGCCTTTGAAATTTACCCTTTTTTATATAGAGTGTCACAAGCTAATTTGTTAAGTAGATAGTAGCATGATAGCAGTGTGCCATTTTCCCCTAATTTATTTGTTTACTTAAATTAGTTTGTGAAATATAGGTATTGTTTAAATTTATCTTATATAAGTTAATTTATATTTACCAATAGATCCTACTATAAAATACACTTCATAAGATGTTGTCCATATAAATCACTTCACTTAGTGAGGCAGATAGATCTTAGACATACAATGCAAGGGAAAAAATAACAAATGGGAGGCAAGGAGTAATGCAACTATTGTGAGTGATTTAACCTTTTAGGTTTTTACATAATTAATTCCTATGTTTGGTTATAGGGTTGAGATGTCTAAATCATTTAAATAAATATAAATAATTAAGATATAGATTTGTTATGATTTTGACCTTATTTTACTTTCTATAAATAATAATAAATAAGGATAAATAGAGACTTAGCTAGAAGCTGACTATCACGGATGATCCGGGTTCTAAATTTTGAGAGCTGAGCAATAGTCTGTGTCATCAATAGGATTTTCATATTCGTCTATTCACTAGATGGTAGCACTTAGTTTGGATAGTAGTGCCATCTATGTGCATTCTACCAAATGTGGTGCTAATTTCCCCTTTAGAAGACTATTCCTATTTTTAGGGATCACCTACACCTATGTTTGTATGTTTTATTCTTCCGTGACCAGAACATATATATCTATATTGTACCTAAAAAGTTGGATTTGATCTAAAAATCCTAGTTCTCCTTACAAGTATGATATGAGAAATAATTGAGTGTGTGTTATTAGGATGGACTGGACATGCTTAACACCCCGCTATGTAGAGAGTTACCTATATACCAATACTTTGAATAGGGATCAAGTCTAATTTAGTTCTCCCAAATAGCTATTGATGTATGTGAAAGTGAATGATAGAATGAGGGTGTCATTAAATTCCTTAAATGTTTTTAAGATTTGGAATTATTAAAAATTGGACTTATAGTTGATGTAGATGGTATTATGCAAAAAATAGGGAAGAATAAGGATAAAGTACCTTAATTTTGCACAACTTTGTCTTTGATTTGAATAGCTTTTGCATCTATTTTCCATCTAACAAATAAAGGTGGATTATATTTGTATTTATACGGTTGTGTTGTTTATGTAGATAAGAAAATTAGCTTAAGACAACTTTAAGAGGGGCACACATTTGAAAAAAAATCCATTGGGAAGAGTTGGGGCTAAGAAAAGTAGTGCCAATTGGGGACACTAATGCCATATGGCTATAGTGTCCCAAATGTGGCAGTAATGTCCTTTGGGAAAAATACTAATAAATTTGGGTTGGGTTTAAAGATGATGGTTTTAGGACAGTGTTAAGATTGGATATAGGTAACTGTGGTCTGCTAAATGATTGAAAAAGTAAGTCTAATTATCAAGGATAGGTTTATGGGTATCCTAAGGATAGGTTAACTCAAGAGACACTCTTATCATCCAATTACCAATTTTAGGTGATTAAATTTACCCCACTTTATTATAGTAATGCAACAAAGTGAAATGACTAGTATAAAAGAAAAATAAGCTACTTGGACTTACCTTGGAAGTAAATCCTATGTAGTTGAGTTTGAGTATGCAAATTTGGGTCTATGTATGTGGAACATGATCCAAAGGAAAATATTGAAATGAAACCTATAAAAAATATTCCTTACTTAAGATATGATCAAAATCAAATTACTATGATGAAATGAAATAACTGAGTAAAGAGAGAGGAAAGGAATGCCTCATTGGGTATGTGAATTAATGCATGAACCTGGTTATAACTTGTGTGTGTGAATGTGCATAATGATCATATCATTGAATAACTTAAACTAGTTTTATGGCTTGATAAATCCTTATATGGGTGGCTCAATAAACCAATCTGATTTTGACTCCATCATTGGCCACCCTAGCTTGGTGGATCATGATCTATGTGAATATCTTGGATAAAAATATAAGTGTGTTGAACCCTCTCATATAGGTGGATAAAGAAATAAAGTAGGATATGAATAAATAATTTCCCCTTGTGTGAAGTAGATACATCTATAATTATATTTTTTAAAGTGCTAAATTATCTAATTGAGTGATCTAACTATGTATTTGGCTTTATAACCATTCAGGTTTATTAGGCAGCTTTAGGTCACTCAAGAATTTCAAACACTATAGATGGAGTAAGCCATGAATCTAGTGATAACTTAGAATGTTTTATTAAGTGTATATACCATAGAGAATGACATGGATTTTTCCATTCCATTTTATCCACCTGTTTAAAGTTGAGTATGTGGAAACTATGTGTCGTGCACATGCCCCCAATATAGTATCTAAGTATACTAAATCTAAATCAAGTATGTAGTAATTGGACCTATGTAAGTGATCTAAATGTAAGATTAATCATGTCATTCATGATGCCACCAAATCTAAGAAATGGGTATGAATTTGAACTAAAATAAATGAATTTAAGCTAAATCTGAACATAACTACCAAACTTGTCACTATATCTATGTAAATCTATATTGTACCTAATGCACTAGTCTGAATGATCTAGATTGTCCTAAAGTTGGGGTACTGGATAATAACACCGTGTAGTGTAAAGTAGTACCCTATGGTACTAGTGTCCTAATTTGGGCAATAATGATTACTTGGTCTAATTTCTATGTGACCTATATTGATTGTTGAGTCTTTATTTTGTTCTATATCTGGCTTGAGTCTGATAAATGAAACTAAGCCTATGTGTTGAAATGTATATGTGAAAATCAAAATAGGAGCTTGGTCTCTTTGACAACCCATATAAATGCCCCCTATATTGAGGGTAGTTATGAAATCTATGGAAGAATTACCCTTTAAAGATGTATCTCTAAAAAAAATTTAGCTAAAGCATGTGCATGATATTCTAATATAATATAAAACATAACATCATAATGTAAATATATCTAAGAATAAGTAAGAAACAAAATATGTAAGTTATAATCTATAATTTCACAAGGGTGTCAAGATAGATGTAAGCAATATATAACAATAGTAAATCTAAGTAAATACATAGGGGGATGGGGCATGATGTCCATCAAGGCTTCTAATTAGGAAGGATAGATGCATGAGGTCACTCATGACATAAAAAATTTGTGTGTGTGTGTAACAAGAAAATACAAGTATCATGGTGTAGAAGCATACAAGTAAACAAACATATAAGCATATGAGAAACATAAAAGTTAGGCCAAGATCTATAATATAAGGAACATGGTCACATGTCACTAAAGCTAATAATTAAGACATACAAGTACATGTTCAAATGTCTACATACACAAATAATAAGTAATTTGGCATAGAGCCACATAGAAGGACATGTTCAAATGTCTGTATATATAATCATGAAAGAGCACATACAAGGGGAAAAAGCATATGTACAAGTCATACAAAAAGAGAATTGGCATAAAAGCAAAGGAACAATGGCATATTCATATTCCCTCGAAGATGGAAGAATCATAGGAAACACAATCAAGTTTAATATAAGAACCAAAAATGAAAGCATGTATAACTATGTAATACAAATGAATGTAGATGCGAGGGTGCATATATATTGAGTCTAACTAGTGATAGTAAAAAAAATCTAAGCAATGAATAGAAATGATCAATATCAAGATAAAACAATGCATAACTAGAATGTATAGTATGTAAAGATAAATCCTGATTATAGAAAATATGTAAGGGATGCCCCAAAGTGTGTGGATGTATCAATGTATAAAAATAGATCAGTGTAAATGCCCCCAATGGGTAGATGATATCTAGTATGGATCAATGTAAGGGATTGGAGTCCTTTCTAGAATCTACAAGCACTCGACAAGAATAAGTGAACCATATGTGTATGATAAAACCAAATATACTAGGATAGATATTAATATGAAATATCTGACAAGTAATAGAAATATAAACATAGAAATGCATAAAATCTATAAAATTTTATATTTTTGAAATATTTGAATGTTTTCTTATTTTGACATACTAAATTATTTTTGTATTTTTTGAATATATGATATATATAAGCATATGATAATAAACTATATACAAGAAGCGAGAGAGATAAGGAAGTATGTAAAATTTAACTAAAAACGAAAAGTTCATATTTTTATATGTATAATTTCCTTTGATGCATGATTTATGTGGATTTTTTACTATCTTTCCATCGAGTGAAGCTAGATGATACACTTTTGAGCTAAGATTTTTCATTATGATGTATGGTCTAAGATAATTGGGTTTAAATTTGCCTTTGTTTTCTTATTTGGCATTGACATTTCTAATATTTTGTTTCAATACTAAGTCATTGATTTCAAATTCTTGGCTATGGACTCTATTATTATTGGTTTACTCATTCACTTCTAATAAGCTTTGAGATGCTCTATGACTTGGATAAATGTATGATCCAATTTTTCTAGTTCATGGAGATGTCATTCTCTACAATGGTCATTTGTGATGAGTCTTTTTAAAGAGACCCACAAATATTGGATTTATAATTCCAAGGGAAGAACAATTTCTATTCCATATACAAGTGAATAAGGAGTATCTCCATTTTGTGTACGTATACTAATTCAGAAAGCCCAAAGTGAATATATGAGTTGATTGTGTTAGTCATTACCAAACTTAATGATAATTTTGCTGAAAATGCTATTGATCATCTTATTTGTTTCCTTTGCTTGACCATTACCCTGTGGGTAGTATGGTGTAGAGAATGTTTGTCAAAATTTGTATTTGGCACATAATTTTTTCACTATTTTATTCTTGAAAGAAATTCCATTGTATGTAATTATGTCTTATGGAAGATTAAAAAGGCAAATAATATTGGCCATGAGAAATCAACAAATATCATCCCTTTTTGTTGATTTTAGTGCAATTACTTCTACCCACTTTGTAAAATATTCTATTGCTATGATAATGAATTTATGGTTGCCTACTAATTATGGGTTGATTTTATTAATTAGATTGAAGCCCTATAACATGAATGACTATGATGATATGATAGGTTGAAACTATTGTGAAGGTACATGGTGTAATTTATCATGACATTGGCATTTATTGCATAGTTTTGCATACTCTTAACATTCTTGCTCCGTACTTGGATGATAATAACCCCATCAGAGTAATTTGTGTGACATGGCTTCGTCATTGAAATGACCACCACATTCACTATCATGTATCTATTAATTACAAAATTTATCTTATTATGATTTTAAACATCTAAGTAAGTGTTAGTTATAATATATTTTTAACAAATCACCACTAGTGATGATATATCATAAAGAGTTTCATTGTAATTTGTGTTTTTCATTCTTTTTAAAGGTATCTGGTGGGATAGATTTGTTCAAAAAGTTGTATATATTGGTGAACCATTTAGATGGTGTTGAACTATGTGTGGTGATAAGTATTATTAAAGCAATAAGGTTCATGTGGGACACTAATAGATAGTTTAGTCATTTAATTATTAATAGAGCTTGTTATGCATCCATCTTTATGTGAATTAATTAGGCAACACTTGCCATTGGATTGATGTGATAGTTGTCTTTGCGTAGGATGTTCTCAATAGATAAATTATTAAACTAATCATGTAGACACTAAACCATGTCCTTATAAGGAAATAGGTTTTCTTATTTTACTTGGTAAACATTTGTGACTTGGTTGAGAATCAATTGGGAGTCCCCATAAATTTTTACTAATTTTATTGTGAGAGCTTGAGATGATTGAATGCCTAAAATGAGAGTTTTTAATTAAAAAATGTTGTAGGTCCATGAGAAATTGAGTTGATATGCAATAGGTACCATGTGTCCTAAAATGTTGATGAAAACAATTCTAGCACCAACACCAGATGCACATCGAGAGTTGTCAAAAAAATCATCCATGTTTTGGGAATAATATTGTATGCTATTAAATCATCTCTAAAATCATCATTAATAGTATGTGTATCTAGTTAATGGGGTTATTTTTAATTGGTCTGTGATGATTTATCCTTTTACAATTTTTTTAAATATGATTTTGAGGTCAAATTCAGTGAATAACACAACCCATTTGGAAATACAACCCAAGAGATGCATTTTTGACATGAAGAATTTCAAAGGATCAACCTTAGTAATGATTTGTGTTTCATTGTTAATCATGTAGTGATGATGTTTCTATAGATCAAATACTAGTGATAAGCAATGCTTTTCTATTACTAGATAATTTAGATCATAGTCAACTAGTGTGTGACTGATGTAGTAAATTACTCTTTCTTTATGTTGGTCATTATGTTGTGAAAGGAGTACCCCTAGTACATGATCAATCATAGAAAGGTAAAGTAGAGTGGTTTACCAAGTAAAGGTGGAAAAAATATAGGATGGTTGAGAAAGTATTTATTAAGTGTATTAAAGCTCTCTTGACATGTAAGATCCCAATTAAATTATACTTCCTTCTTAAATAGTCAAGTGAATGATTGGGTTTTATCATCAAGTTGTACCATGAATCGATGAATTGCCTAAATTTTCCCCTAGAAGGACTATAGTATTTCCAAATTAGTAGGATGAATCATGTCCATGATTTATTAAACCTTATTAGGGTTAAATTCTATATTGTGTTGAGATATAATGAAGCATAAAATTTTCCTTGAGGAAACTCCAAATATACATTTCTTAGGGTTGAGCTAAATGTTATATTTTGTTAGTCTTTCAAAAATTTGTCACAAATTAATTGCATGATGTTGTCTCTTTTTTTACTTGTCTAATAAATCAATGACATAATCTCTGACTATCTTGTGAATAAAATCATGGAAGATGTGATTCATAGTGCATTGGTAAGTGGCACCAACATTCTATAATTCAAACATTACTATATAGAAAAAGATACCCCATAGTGTTGTGAAATAAGCCTTTTCTTGATCTTATTCATCTATCTTGATTTGATTATACATGGAAAAACCATCTATAAAGGAGAGCATCTCATATCTGATCATGGAGCCTACTATCATATCAATTTTAGGTAAAGGGAAATCATCCTTAGGATATGCCTTGTTGAGGTCTCTAGATTCACAACAACATTGGATTTGTCCATTAGGTTTTACAATCAAAACTATGTTTGCAACCCACTATTGATGGGAAATTGGTCGAATGAAACTGACATCTAGCAAACATTATATTTCATCTTTAACAAATAGATCCACTTTAAGATGCATTTTATGAATATTTTGATATGCTATTTTGGCAACTAGATATAAGTTAATTATGTGTAGAATAATTGATGGATCAATGTCAAGCATATCAGAATAAGCCTAAGAAAATACTTTAGGAAAATTAGTTAAATTTTTATGAATGTCTATGTTGTCTAGTTTATGTAATGTAATAACTAGGAGTATGATGTGAGGATTGATTTTATTGCCATAATTAAATTGGATAGTTTCTTCATTGAGTAATGCGGATCAATCTAAAGTATATGGTGTTATGGGGATTGTATCATCTATATTAGGTAACATATGATCCAAATCATTAGAATGCTCACCAAAGTATGCCTAAGTTCTTGTGGAATGAGGAAACCTATTCTTATGATATAATGAAGGGATATCCTCATATACACCTAAGAATTCTAAAAGAGCTTCATTATTAACAACTCATTGAGAACTAGTAGATCTGGTGAATCTATATCATCGATGAGGTTAGGTTATATGGCTAAAATAGTATAAACATGATTCACTATATAAAATACTCATGGGATAGGAGGGAAAAATGTAATGTGTTTAGAGGCATTGTGAGAAGATCTGACATTAGATGTATCATTTGTATATACAACTCCTTGATTTCCCTATTGATCATATGCTTCAATAGGATTTAGAATTCCCTATTCATGTTTTACAAGGCCCTGACCTATGTAACCCATATTTTTAAAATATCGTACTATTAAAGGTGAAGTAAACATATTCCCCTATGTACTATAAATAGCTAATGGAGTTGTATGTGCCTTTTAAATTATAGTCTAGGGTGGTGTAGTAGAAAAATCCATGTGTGGGATGTAGCTATGTGAATAGTTTATATGATGACAAGACTTAAATGATTCGTTATCCATTGGGCATGTGTGTATATGTACTTTGTAGCTAAATTTTAAATATACATGTAATTTTGATGAAATTGCATACATAACATGGATCTATGTTCTATCAAATAAGAGATTGTAATTGAGATCATTTGGCATGTTATAGGTAGTGTTTTTAGTCCAAGGGAAAGGTTTAATGTGATTTGACCCAAAAAATTTCATGGAATATTGTCAAACCCTTGGATGCTCATATCAGAAAGATCCAAATCTATAGCATGGATATTAAGATTGTGTAGGAAATAAATGTTGCAGATGTTTAACCCTGATCCATTGTCAACAAGAACTCATTTAACACTTACCTTGTTAATATGTAGATTGATATAGAGTGGTATGTTTTAATCTATGGTATGTTTAGGTTTAAGGCCCTCTCTCTAAAAATAAATGTGCTCTTTTATCTATTTCACAGTGTTGATAATAGAAGCCACATAAGCGGGCTTAGATGTTCATGGTACCTAAGTATCTAGAAGTGTTGCATATAAAATATCTTTTTATGTTTTAGAGTGCTATAAGATCTCTAAAATTGAAATTTTACTTGGAGAATTACCACTTTAATCCATAAATCTATAATCATAGGTGTTGCAAACTTACTAATCTTCAAGACCACATGAGGTCATCATAACTTGGACCACAGGATCTAACAAGAGCATAGAGCTAAAAGTAGATGCGTGATGTGAGTTAGATGTTTTTGATAGAAAATGAGGGATAAACAAGACCAATTATGCTCTGATATGTCTAGAAATGATGGGAAAGGAGTGAACTAGAGAATAAAATGCATCTAATGGGGATTGATTGATTTTGGGTAATATAACTAGTGTTTGACTTACCAAGTTATCTATGTGTTGATGGAATATCATCTTTAATGTATTGCACATAGAAGAAAGATAACATGTTAATGAAATAATTTAACATGAAAGATATTTTACTTAATTTGAAACATCATGTATGCATATATCTATCTGATTAAAGAATAATGTCTTAATTTTTTTTCACATAGAGGAAGATAACATGCTATGGAAAGAATGTAACATGAAAGATATTTTAGTTGGTTTGAAACATCATGTATGTATATGTATATGTGATTAAATAATAATGTATTAATTATTTTGTACATAAAATAAAGATAACATGTTATGCAAGGAATTCAACATGAAGGATATTTTAGTTGATTTGAAACATCATGTGTGCATATGTCTATGTGATTAAAGAATAATGTCTTAATTACTTTGTATATAGAAGAAAGATAACATTATATGAAATATGATAAATATTTAATGTCATAGTAAGCATCATATATACATGTATTGATGTGTTTTCTAAGTCCATTTTGAATTAAAGGGAATAAACATACAAAGGAAATTATTAAACTTTACAATAAAAAGTAATTTATTTCTTTTGTCATTACAATAAAAATGAGATGGGCTAGGTTATGTATATAAAATTATAAAAACTATAATTGGTAACACTAATGTGTATTTTTTAGGGTTAGGGTTTTTAGAATATAGGGTTTCTTTTACAATAACATAAACTATATGTAAGATAAATTAAAACCTAATGGAAAATGGATTTTAATTAACTAGGTTGTCTAAATAAAATCATAAGACTAGAAGTATTCATCCCTAAATATATTGTATAAAAATAAGAATTAATTCAAGCTATGGTTTTATGCAATATTTGAAGTAAGACGAGTTCACCAAATGATTTAACTCTATAGGGTTTTAAACAAGTAATTCCTATGTTTGGTAAAGGGATGATATGTCTAAATTCATTAAATAAATTACAATAATTAAGATACTATTTTTTTATAAAGACAAATTAAAAAAAGAGCTTCTACATAGGTTATTTTTTACCAATGAATTTGTTAAGATAGATAAAAGGTGTTCCTTAATATAGACCTTTTATCCCAATGGCCTAAAGTATGCCTACAAGTGATGGAGTACTTGATTCTTGAAGGTAAGCACACCCTAATCTTATCTCATCACTTTCTACTACTAAATCATTTTTAGGGGTATAAAAAATACTCCCCTTTTATCTCTTCAAATCCATGGAGAGCATTGATCTCACACAAATAAACAATCCAAATCCCATTTTTCACTAAGGCTTTATCATGTTACTATTTAAGCATGGAAAAACCTTGTAGGGTAGGGAAGTTCCTCTATATGGGTACTCTAATGAAGAGGACTCCCTTGAGGAATACCCTACCTTAGGGTCCTACCATTTGATAATCAATACTTCCCATGTTAGCCCTTTATCCAAAACCTCTAATGAAGATCTTCCCTTGAAACTCATTGTCTGTAAACCTAAACCAATCCTTCTATATGAGAGAGCCTTCAAGGAAGTGGTGGTAAAAAGAAGGAAACCCTTAAAAAAGGATATCAATTATAATAAAGAGAAGCTAGAAAAATTTAACAGTAAGCTTCATGAGGCCATGATGAGTCTATCAATCCTTGCATAGGATTGGAACACCATGAACAGAGAAGTTACCAGAATAATCTAATCCTTCACTCATTATATTAAGGTGAATGGGACCCCATTGAACCAACACATGATGGTGAAGGAGACCTATTCTCCCAAGATCCCCCTCATAACCCCCACCAATAAGATCTTGATGAAAAAATAGGTGAAAAAGAGACCCTAGATGATCCTGCCTAAGGAGGACATAGAAGGGACTAAAAAAATAACAAGGGCTAGAGTTTCAAAGAGAAAATAGGGTGTGTAGGAGAATATGATAGAGGATGCAAAGGAACTAATGGATGGATACCCACTCCTAAAATAGTTAAATATTTATATAAGTTGTTTTACTTTTCATAGGGATAGTTAGCTAGTTCTATTACTATTTTTTGTTGTTCAACCCATGGGGATTAATACTTTAATTTATAATGGTTCTTAGTCCCTATAAAACCATGTTATTTACCATATAAAATAAAAAATTAAGCTACTGATTTGTTATGATTTTGACCTTGTTTGACTTTTTATAAATAGTAATAAATTGGGATAAATAGAGACTTAGCTAGAAATTAATTGTCACCGATGATCTAGGTTTTCAATTTTGAGATCTAAGTACTTGTATATGTCATTAGCATGATTATGATATTCATATATTCATTAGATGGTAGTGCCTAATTTGGATAATAACACCTTCTATGTGTAGTGTCTCAAATGTGGTGTTAATTTCCTCTTTGTGATACTATTCCTACTTTTATGGAGTACCTATGCCTATGCTTATATGTTCTATTCTTGCATGACTAGAACTTGTAGCTCTATATTGTACTTGGAAAGTTTGATTTGATATGCAAACCCTAGTTCTCTTTGAAAGTGTGATATAAGAAAGAATTGAGTGTGTGTTAATAGGATGGACTGGACATCCTCAACACCCTGATGTGTAGAGAGTTGCCTACATACTAATACTCTAAAGAGGGATCATGTATGTGAGAATGAATGTTATATTGAGAGTGGCTTGGATTCCTTGAATGTTATTAAGATTTGGAGTGCTTGAAAACTAGACTTAGGGATAATGTATATGGTAGTATGTAGAAAGTAGGGCATAATATGGATACATTACCTTGTTTGCATAACATTTTCTTTGATTTTAATAGATTTTGCATCTATTTTACATCTACTAAATAGAGGTGAAATAAATGTGTATTTATAGTTTTATGTTACTTTTGCAGATAATAAAATGAGCTTAAGCTCACCTTAGGAGGGGCACACATTTGAAAAACTACCCATTAGGAAGATCTAGGGCTAAGGATAGTAACACCCAATTTGGGACACTAACACCATGTGGTTGTAGTGTCCCAAACATGGCACTAATGTTATTTTTACATACTGCTAAGTAATTTGGGTTGAGATTAGAGATGACAGTTCTAGGATTGTGTTATGACTAGTTGTAGGTAATTGTGCTCTAATGAATGAATAGAAAAGTAAGTCTAATGGAGAAGGATAGGTTTGTGGCTACCCTATCAATAGGTTAACTCAAGTGACACTCTTAAAATCTAATTATAAATTTTAGGTGATTATAGTGAGAGTATTCCCAAGATTTACCTTCATCTCTACATGTGAATCAAATAAATGGATTGATTTTATTTTTGTCAGAGTTATTATTCTATATCTCATTTTATGATATGCAAAGAGATGTTGGAATTGATGACAAAGAAATAAAATCAAATTGGGATTTATTCAATTATAATTATTGGCATGTTGAGAGAAGAATAATTATATAAGATGTTAAAATTCATGGTGAATTTGAAGATGAGGAATCGATCTACTCAATAAAACATAGTGGAACATGAGTGGGAAATCATATCTAGGATACAACATGGTCATGAAATCATATCTAGGATACAATGTGGCAAAGTTATGGATGTTAGTGACATAGATATGTTGTGAAGTAGAGATATTGATAGATAAACATTATAGAATAATGAAAATTGAAAAAATTAATAAACACCATGAAAGATAAAATACAAACCTAGGAGTGTCTCACTATAACCACTGACATATTTTATAGTCTAGTTGAAGTTACTTAGGAATATCATTTGAATATTAAACTCCATATACAATTAAAATTACACTAATACAAAGGGACACATAAAATAACTACTCTAATGGTTGGATTGGGAATTAAAAATACACAAATCATAAGGTTTGACTCTTTTAAAATCTACAATTGATATAGGTCAAAAAGAAATAGTGATTAACATTTTTGTCTATATCCCATGTAAAATCTTTGGAGGGACTAAGAATATTATTGCCTTTCACATATGACTACTATGAAAATATGAAAATTGAAAAATAAATTTCCAAATGGAAAGTTGAGGAAGAGAGATTTAAACTCTTAGAGGATAAATAATTTCATGTACTTATCATAGATTTCATGTACTTATTCATTATTTGACATTTTATGTTATGTGTATGGCATATTTTGATGAGTATTAAATAATTATTTAGTTTAAAAATTTGAGATTATTTATATTAATTTTTTTTGTGATTTACTGTAATGAATATTGCACTTTTGGATGGTTTAATGCGATGTATATTATACTCTAATTTATTTATGAAAAGATTCTTATTATATGATAAATAAATATGCAAAATGCGTAGATGCTACTAACATACCTATATAAGACAAATATATGAAAAATATGTCAAGAGATACACACTTATGCCATAAATCCAATATAAATAGGTGACTCAAAAATGATATCTCTCAACA
>JARHVA010007449.1:120000-187500 GCA_037957365.1 Torreya grandis
TATGCATCATCATCAAGTCTAATATCTCTTCATATATCATGAAATGGCTTGTAAAGTAATAACTCTGACCAACAAAAATTAACCTAATTATGTGATTCACATGTAGGGATGGAAGAAAACCTTGGGAATACTCTCACAATAGCTAAAATACTCCCTGCTTCCCATTTATTATCTCTTTTTCTCTTTGGATTATATGTGAAATATCTAGCTACCTCAATAAGAGAAAGACTTTACATCGAGAAAGGTCTGTTATTATATTCATCAAGGAAAGATAATGTATGTTCATAATGGTCATATTCATCTTTTTTAGCTACTTGTTTTAAAACCTCATGTTAGAGGTACAATCACTAAGGGGGGAGGGGGGTGAATCAGTGATTTAAGGTCTTTCAACTTTAATTACAAACCTTTAAAATATTTAATCAATTAACACAAACATTCATAGAATATACAAGTCATTCATAACAATGAACAATAGATAATTCAAGATCACATACACAACACAATATCTATGTGGGAAACCCTCTTCGGGATTAAAACCCACTCTTAATCCTACAAACACATCGACTACTTGTCCTATAAGGTATTACAAACATGAGACTTTAGTGGAACACCCATTCCACAAGGAGCACCTACCCCTAGGATGGTTAAGCCCTTCTAACCAAAATTTAGTAAAACACCTATTTCATAAGGAACACCTACCCCTAAGGTGGTTAAGTCCTTTTGATAAGAATTTAGTGAAACACTTGTTCCATAAAGAGCACCTACCCCTATGATGGTCAAGTCCTTCTGACCAAAATTTAGTGAAATACCTATTCCACAAGGAGCACCTGCCCTTAAGATGGTCAAGTCCTTCTGACCTAGATGTTGAACACCCTCCCAAAACCTATGATATGAAAATATCCTAAACATTGATTTCCTAGAAATTTGATGGAGAAACAATTTATATCAGCCCTCTTTCACCCTTCACACTTTCTCAACCTTACTCACACAAGCAATGCATCCAAAGCATCCCTTTGGATCACTCTAAGCTTCTTCACTCATCCTTAGCCAAAAACCTATAGTAACTTTATAATCATAATAGAGATATGACCAAAAGGTCATAAACATAGTCCTCACTCAGACCTTCCTCTTTTCTCTATATTTTGCACTCTCAACACATGTTCTACTCACACATCTCTATTAGTCTCTTGACCTATTTCTGAAGTCTAGAAACCATCATATTTTGTTTCACATATTATAGAGTCTTAATTAATATCATGTTCACAACATTATTTTTCAACCAAAACACATGCCTTAAATCTTAAGAAATTACATGGGTCACATTTAAGCAATACCCTCTTTCATATAGGCCTAAGTGTCCTTTTATGTCTTATAGAGACCCAGTCACCTTTTTGACACTTCTTCAAGCAAATTTAGAACACAAAAATATTATAATAATACATAAACCCATGCCACATGATCTATAGGTCCACCTTAAGTGACAACATCCATCACATCACCCTTATGCTATAGCACAATTAGTCCAAACATCATTATGTATATACGATCACCAAGAATGAACACATAGTTAACTTCTAAGCCTTTAATCATATATAATCTAGATTATTCAAACATTGAAAATACAAAAATATGGTCATCATGAAGTCTACAACATTATCCAACACTTATTTCATATTAAAACATTGAATACCATTAAAAGTAACTCAATTACCCTTCTCAGGTTACTTTCAAAGCATGAACACATACATAGTCAACTTTGGAGCTTAATAACTTTGAATGTAAAAACTTTTAGACCTTAAAATAAATATTTTTGGATGTACCTTAAATTCATTCACAAATTTTTACCATGGTCAAATTCTTTATATATCAAAGTTATAGAATAAAAACTAAACTGGTCCTCTCTCACAAATTCAAATATTCAAATTCCAATAGTCACCAAGTAGTTGTTAAACATTGGTCATGTTGACCTCATCTCATGCACTTTAGTAATATTGACCAAATACGCACCATCAATATTTGTGGATCATCTTAGTCCTTACCTTTTAGTGCTCAACATTGATCTAATATTAGAACTTTAATGCTTATGACACTTGGCATCATTGCATGCCTTCTGAACACTTTGATGTCAGTCCATGTGTTTGTGCTACTTGGTAGTTGCACATGTTTTTTTGACACTTTGAATTGTTCTAAACCATTTATCTTCATAAGTATGAACTACCACTCGTCATTGATCTTATATCAAATTAGAGAGCTTGTGACACTTTTCACCAGTGCATGTAACCTTTGACATGTTGACTTCATATGCACTATTGATTTAAATATGTATGATTAAGTTCTCAAGATTGGATCTTATAGACCAATGATATCAAAATTCAATGTGATTAAAATTGATGGTATCTATCCCATCACAATTTACTAGCAAATTTGAAGCTTTATAACTTGATCTATAAATCACTTCAAGACTCTAAAGTTATAGGGTAGTTTTTTGGCACTATAGACAACATCTCTATGTAAAAATTTCACTTTTATTGACTTTATTAACACCTAAATTAAATGCATAAACTTACTATTCATACTTATCTACATGATATGTAGTGATGTTCTAGATTTTAATAAGGTAGAATATGTATTTTGATCATTCCAAATGATCATAAAACATATCAGATCTTTATCACGACATCTATGAATGACTCACAACCTCTTTTTTATCCTTACAGAACTACATAAGATCCATATCTCTCCAAGCTATCAAATATATCACTTTGTCATTAATGCATTAGTATCACATGCTCTCTTTGACATCAATGACAACCTAAGACACTAATGGCCATGCTCAACAATCTCCTCCTTGTCATTGATTGCAAAACACCCTCATAATGTCTTCTTAATATTTAAACATCCTCATCAAACTTCTTTATTATCTTTCTCCCCATTTGACATTAATGAAAAAGGGTCTATCTTCTAATGCTAAAGACCTAAAAAGTATTTCAAGAATAAAAGAAAGAAAGGACCACCTCTGAGAGATGATTCAAACTCCCCTAACACTGTGCATACCTCTTCTTACCTTGAACTTTTCAAATATGCTTGATGACTACACTTTTATTTGATCATACTATGCTTTTATGAAGACAAAACACACTAGAACATCAAAAAAAACTTGAACTCACCTTGAAAACACTAAGAAGGACTCCCACTAGGTCATCTAAATTTAGGCACCCCTTGAGCATCTTCAAACCATATTCATATTTTGGAGAAAATGACCAAAAAGTCTACTTAGTCATAGTATCCTTACTTAGAGGCATTATATCCCTACCTGGACCTAGTGGAACCCATAACATTTTGTGTATGAACTTTCATGGCTTGAAATTTTATATCTAGAGTACACTCATATACCCCCTTAGCCAAGCATATCTTCAAATGATATTATTATCTTAAAACATCAACCAAATCTCAACTAACATCCACCATGCTTCCTCTTGCTTATGCAAGAATATTCAACACCTTATCAAAACACATGACTTGGTTTGATCAAGTCATCATATCAATGTTCTTTGAATTCATAACTGTAGCTAACTTTTTCACAATTTTTTGTGTCAATTGTCCCATTGATGATCACCTAGAGCACACACACTTTCTTTCACACATGAAAAATGCCTCTTAAGAAACATAGGTACAGACACCCATTTGTCACAAAGGGACTAAAGATCCCCAAAATCAAGAGACTCCCATACCTCCATGCTCTTACCTAACTTGTAGTCTTTCCTCATCTTTAGATGAACTTTGAATGAGTTCTCAACTTTATTCTTTTCTTTTATCTCATGATCATGCTTGTTTTCCTTTTCCATTTGGGTAGATAAGGCTTATTCCTTGATACTTGACCTTGTTCTTTGTTTTGTCATGGCAAATAGTCCACAATGACCATTGAAATTTGCCATTGTCTTGCTCATAATTCCATGAAAATTCATTCTTTGAGGATCTTTTAAAATATTTTGACCTATGACCAAAATAATTATAGGAGTAATAATGACCATTGAAATTGGCATACCTTATATCATTTGGTTGTCTGATCTAATTTGTCTTCATTCCCCTAATGCCTTCATTCCTTGACTAATGATTGATCTTTAAATTATTATTGTCCATGTTCATATTAGTCTCATTTTGAATTACATACTTTTTTTCTTATTTTTATCCAAGACCAATCTATCACTAACATGCTTTTGATTACTTAGAATATTATCAAGATCATTTGAGCTCTTTTTAAACTTCATAATGACTTCACTTGTCTTGAAGTTTTCTCTAACTTATATTTCAATGACTCATTTTTAAATACATACCATGAACACTCATCGTCTTTAGATTTTAGGCTTGTAGATAGGATTTATAGTTGAGAATTGATATGGTTGACTATGTTTTCATGCTCTTTGGTGTCTTCAATCATTCTTGCCTCAAACACACTAAATTTCTCTTCATAGTCCTTAATTTATGACATCATCTTCTTATTATTTTTCTTCTCAATTTTTATATATTCAAGAGCATTCATCAAATTAGTCCCACAATACTCCTTGTATTTTTCATCATATGTATCTTTACTCATATTTTGACTTAGTTTCATCTACAAATACTCTATCTCTATTTGATACATGATACACTCTTCATTCTTATTCTTTAATTCTTCATCAAGAGTATAAACATGATTTTCAAACTCTTGTGTGATCTCATCATGATCCTTGAATCCATTGCTCAACCATATTTTAAATAGTCCAATTTGATCCTCATAGGATTTGATCAAGACATCTTGTTTTTTGTTATTATTTTTTAGCAACTTCATTTCTTCCATAATATCCAAATATTTATCTTCAAGAGTGACTTTTTCATCTTCTTCCTTTGATCTATATTTTCCAAAGAAATATATGTTTAAATAAAAATCACCTCCATCATCACTAAAATCCCTTAACAATGTCTCCTTGTCCTCATTATGAAAAGAATCGTCACTATCAAATGTGTTTACTTTATTTTATATAGATGAGTTACTAGCTTCTTCATGATAAATACTCTTATTGCCTTTGTATGTTTCCTTATTTCCATTTTTCTTACTGAATAACTTTCTTTACTTTCTAGAACCCTTATATTTCCTATATTTATCCACATAATATTCCTTATAAGCTTATTTGTATTCAACCTTCTCTCTGCCTAGACATCTAGTTGTAAAATGACAAACTTTACCACATGAAAAACATTTAAAAGGAAGTCTTCATTCATACTTAATTGATCCTACATTCAATTTTCTTAAAATTAGGGATTCAATTTGATCTAAATTAAGATAAAAATCTTCAAGACTTAACTTTTTATTTTTAACTTTTATCTCTTTGATCACCTTGAAGGTAGCTTCCTTCTTAGGATATTTGTCCTCATCAACTCTAATCTCATAGTCCATAATAATGCCATGTAGCTCATCCATCTTTATCTTAGTGAGATCATGACTTTATTCTATAACAAACACTTTTGAATCAAACTTGATTGTAAGAGTCCTTGATATCTTTTATATTATAGTAGCTTCATTAGTCTCTTCTCCAATACCCTTGATCATGTTTACTACCTCATCAACCCTTAGAAGATAAGATGTCATAATATCTTCTTCCTTCATTTTGAGAAGTTCAAATTGTCTTCAATAGGTCTACAACTTAACCAATTTTACCCAAGTCTCTTTCATAAATAGTCTATAATTTGACCCAAATTTCCTTGGTATATTTTTAATGGATCACATTTGTCAAGTCATCCTTGGATATACCACAAATGATAGTATTCATAACTTTTGAATTATTCTCACTCAATTTTTTTTAGCCGCACTAGTTGGAGGAGTAATTGGTATAGTATAATCATCCATGACATATTGCCAAATATCAAACCCTAAAGACATGATGCATTTCCTCATCCTTGTACTCCATAAAGCATAATTTTACCTATTGAACATTGGTGCTTAATTTTAAGAGAAACCCTACATCTGTTGCCTTGCCATAATGTACCTTGGATCACCATCAAGTGGTTAAACTTACACAAAATTTGTTGCTCTGATAAAAATTATAAGAGGTAAAATCACTGAGAGGGGGGGTGAATTAGTGATGTAAGATATTTCATATTTAACTTCCAACCTTTCAAATCCTTAATCAATTACCACAAGCATTCATGGAATATACAAGTCATTCATAACAATGATCAATAGATAACAAAAGATCACATGCACAACACAATATCTATGTGAGAAACACCTTTGGGGAATAAAACCCACTCTCAAGCCTAAAAATACATAGACTAACTATCCTATAAGGTATTAAAAACATGAGACTTTAGTGGAACCCCCATTGCATAAAGGGCACCTGCTCTTAGGATGTCCAAGTCCTTTTGACCAAAATTTAGTGAAACACTTGTTCCACAAGGAGAACCTTCCCCTAGGATGGTCAAGTACTTCTGACCATAATTTAGTGAAACACTTATTCCATAAGTAACACCTACCCCTAAGATGGTCAAGTAATTTTGACCATAATTTGGTGAAACACTTGTTCCACAAGGAGCACCTTCCCTTAGGATGGTCAAGCCCTTCTATCTTAGATGTTGAATACACTCCCAACACCTATGATATGAACATCTCCTTAACATTTATTTTTTACCAATCTTATGGAGAAATTATGTATATCATCTCTTTTTCACCTTTCACACTTTATCAACCTTGATCCCATAAGTAATTCATCCAAAACACCCTTTTGGATCACCCTAAGATTCTTCACTCATCCTCAACCATAAACCTTTAGTAACTCTATAATCCTAATAGAGACATGACCAAAAGGTCATACACATAGTGCTCACTCTGACTTGCCTCTTTTCTCTATCTTTTTCACTCTCAACACATGTTTTACTCACATATGTCTTTACTAGTCTCTCAACCTATTTCTCAAGTCTAGAAACCATCATATTTGGTTTCACCTATTATAGTTATTTATTGATCTCATGTTCAAAACCTTATTTATTAGACACAACATATGCCTTCACTCTTAAGTCATCTACATGGGTCACCTTTAAGCAGTACCCTCTTTCAAATAGGCCTAAGTGTGCTTTCAGGTCCTACTGAGACCCATTCACCTCTTTGACACTTATATGAGTAAACTTAGAACATAAGAAAACTTTGAAAATACATATAACCCTGAAACATGATATGTAGGTCCATCTTAAGTGATAACATCCATGACATCACCCTTCTGTTATAGTGTAATTAGCCCAAACATCATTATGCACATATGATCACCAAGAATGAACACATAGTCAAATTCTAATCCTTTGATCATATAGAATATGGATTGGTAAAACCTCCATAATACACATATATGGTCCTCATGAAGAATAAAACATGTTCCAACCCTTAGTTAATCTTAAAACATCAAAATATTATTAAAAAAAACTTAATTACCCTTCTCAGGTTACTTGTAGAGCATGAACACATACATAGTCAACTTTGGATCTCAATAAATTTTATTGTAAAAAAATTCAAAACTTTAAATAAATATTTATAGATAAATCTTGAGGTCCTCTACAACTTTAATTTTTTCACCATGGTCAAATTTTGCATATATCAAAAGATATAGCACAAAAACTAAAGATTGTTCCTCCCTCACAAATTCAAATATTTAAATTCCAATAGTCACTGAGCAGTCATTAAACATTAGTCATGTTGAACTCATCTCATGTACCCTAGAAAAATTGAAAAAATATGCACCTTTAATCTCTATAGATTAACCTCATCCTTACCTTGCAATCCTCATCATTGATCTAAGATTAGAGCTCTTATGATTTGACACTTGACATGCTTGCATGTCTTCTAAACACTTTGCTATCAGTCCATGAACTTGTGCCACTTAGAATTCCCTCATGATTTATTTAATATTTAAATTAACCCACAACATTGATCTTCTATTAGATTAACAAGCTTGTGACACTTGTCACTAGCATGTGTAACCTTTGACATGTTGACTTCATATGCACCATTGAGCTCAATATGTACTATTGAGCAATCACCTTAGATCTTCTATACTAATGACCTCAAACTTCAATGTGATTAAACTTTATGTTTTATGGCCCATCACATTGCTATAGGGACTTTGAATCTTTATAACTTGAGCTATAAATCACTTCAAGAATCCAAATTTTTAGGGTAGCTTCTTGGAACTATGGACAACATCTCCATGCAAACCTTTGACCTTTATTGACTTTATTCATACCAAAATTAAATGCACAAAATTACTAGTTCATACATATATACATGATGTGAAATGATGGTATAGCTTCTCTTAAGCTATAATATGTGTTTTTACTTATTTCAAATTCTCAAAAAACATACTAGAGCTTCGTCAAGACATATATGGATGCCTCACAATGTCTTATTTGTCCTTACAAACCTACAGAAGGGCCATATCTCTCCAAGCTATTAAATATATCACTTCGTTATTAATTAATTAATTGGTACCACATACTCTCTTTGACATCAAAAGCAACCTAAGACATCAATGACCATGCTCAACACCTCACGTAAAAAATTTAAATTGAAAAATACTTTATTTCTCTCTACTAATAGAAGCTCCAATAACATGTAACATATTTAGTATAACCCAATGTCTCTTTAAATGATTTTTTTAGTTGTAAGTATTCTATATGCTCTTGTTGATAATTCATCAAGGTTTTCAATATTTGTAGGCTGCATCAAAATTTGATGATAAGTTTCAGAGTTCTCTACCTTTGTTGCATACTTTGCACTATAATTGACTACAACATGTTTGGAAAGAACATGCTACCAATATATGTTTTCTATCCATAACTATAGTATGTAGTCATTATGTGTATTTACTTTATCTTCATTTCTTGCAAGCTCAAATTTTTTATCCCTTGTTTTTGAGTTTTGATATAATTTTTATCTCTCAAGATTCAATGGCCATTGTGAATAATACCTATAAGCAATAATAACTTCGTTTTTATATATTACACACATATTATTTTTAATATCTATACAACTATTTAAATGATCAAACATCTTAGCTACAAACCATTCTTCCTATTTTATTATGTAAACATGCACCCTATCTACACATTAGATGATGTTCTACATAATTGAGTAGTTCTTCATAGTAATGTTCCATATACACATGTGTAAGTTGTCTTGTATTTCAAAGACATGGATGTTTAGTAAAATATTTCAATGCTTATAATTCATAACAATAATATTTTATTAGTTACATTGAGAAAATTAAAAAAATGTATAAAAATAGACTTGACAAAGATTAATAACATACCTATATGTTTCCTTGGTGTGGATCTTCCCAAGGATTCCATGCATGAACAATAGAAAATAAGTATTTCTCAACATTTTTCCATTCATGATCATTTATCCAATCAAGTTTTTCCACATTTTGTTCTCCATATAACCATATAAATCCATGCACATGTGGTAAACCTCTATGTCTCCATTCATACCTAGACTAGTAATCCTTTACTTTCATTCCTTTTTACAATATCACCTTACATAAAATTGTATGTCAAAAGTACATGTAGTGCACCACTATATGAGGATAATAAATAATTCTATGCCTTCACTAGTTTTGGGCTTATCATGGATTTTTTGGTTTTGTTCCTAGCATTAGTGCATGTAAATCAAGACAATACATATCAGTTACACTTAAAGTGAAGAAACATTATAGGTGACCCAAGTTGATATAGCATGTCAATTAATTCACCTTGAAATTTTACCCAATAAGACCTTGTACCCCTCAAGGTGGTTCTCAACCACATAAAACATTCAACTAAATGGGAGGGGGGCACATTTTACATATGCTCACATAACTCATTGATGGTTATTAACATATCTTAAAGAATCTTTTTTGTAAACATTGTTGAAGAATGTTGTGCATGATGTATCATTCTCATGTTCATCATGTAATCTAAATTGACAATGTCAAATGAAATGGTGATCCCTATATGGAAAAAAATGTTTTATAAAATCATGTAAATGAACTCATATCAACCATGATTCTATCCAATCAAGTAATCCTAATGTGACATACTTATTGATAGGAGATGCTCCAATCCCTAACCAATCAATTAGTGTTATAAGATCTGAATTAAGGTTATTTTCCCATATATGGATTAATTCCATCACCCTTGGGGAATTTGGTGGTTTTTAGGACATTGATGTCATGTGATTAATGATATTTATTTCATTCACATCCATTAATGGACCTACAAATACAACTTCATTTTCATCAAAATCAAATTACATATGGATATAGTTTAGTTAGATAAAGATGTTTCAATCAGAGTCAAATAAAAGTTCACTGAGGGAATTTTCATCAATCCTAACATATGAATATAACCTTTCATGTTCTAATTTATTTTTGAGTACCTTATAGACACTCTCTCTATTGAAATTAAAGTTTTATTTTATTCCACATTAGTCCCTCTTCCAAAATATAATCATCTATAAATCATTTATTAAGTGTGCCAAAACCTTAGCTATTTATTTTACTTCTTGTGGAAAAATTATTGTATGTCCTTTATGTTTATATTGACCTCCAATTGTATGTGTCACTTGTAGGATTGGGTTGACATTGGTTATTAGCAATTCCTCAACCTGTGTTAAGCTTTAAAGTTCTATGACTCATAGTGTAGGATCCATATTATTTGATGCTCAAAATTTATGATGAGATTTCTATTGTTGACATATATTAGATACAGGACCTTTTAGTGTTTGATAAAAATTAATTCCAATGTAACTTTCTTGAAAAATATAGAACATTTTTGGTGAAGCAATATTGTCTATATACCATGTCAAAAAAAAAAAAAAATTAAAAGTAGTCAAAGATCTCACAATCATTCCAATGTGATTAGTTATATTTTGTTCCCTTTCAGATTTTGAATCTTCCATTCATCTTTTTCTTATAGGTTTTGATGTTGACTCTTCTTTTAAATCATTATTTTGCATTCATTTTCTTCTTCTAGTTTGTGATGTTTTCTGATCTTGTATGTAATTAGTTTATGTATTATTTTCAACATTATCATCCATTACATTTTGAGGTTCATATTCTCATGTTTCAAGTAGAAGATATATCAATAGTGAATCTACTTCTTCAAAATTAATGCCAATGTTAAAAATTAATTGATGATAGTGACTACAAGAAGTGTTGTATTAATACCTTAGTTAATTTATTTTAATGTATTTGTATTTTTAATCTAATTAGTAATACATAATGATCATCTCAAGATGTTTTTTCTTGATTTTTTCCATTTGATTTTCATGTTGTATTTTTTATAGTTCTAATTATTCCTCTATCTATTCATCCCTGCGTTCTTGAAATATTTATCTATCATTATCATTTCAGATTTTTCTTTCTTCCTCTCTTTCTACATCTGTCATTCCTTGTTGTCTTTATCTACGATATTATATTTTATATTTATTTATTTTTTCTCTTTGATATTCTCTTCATTTTTCTTAAATTTGAAAATTCAATCTTGGTCGTACCATTTCTACACAACTTTTAAAAATAATGTATAAATATTTTAATAATGTTTATTGCATATAGAAATAATATAAGTATAAAAATTTTGATTAAAATTATTAAAACATAATATAGAAAAATAAAACCCATCTTTAACAAAATATGTTTCTTCTTAAACATACAATACTTATCAAAATATAATGTTAGCCCAATAGGTTTTCTATGTTGAAATATATACTTATGTTTCTATTCATATCATCACTTTGTGATATACGTAATGAAATCAGTAAATAGACATTACAAGAATTTGATACACACCAAGAAATTAAATATATACAAAAATAAAATATGTTTGGAAAAAAAAAATTAATTTTTGAACTCAAAATATGTATAAAATGAACATCATTTATTCATGATATAAAGCATTCTTATGTATATATTTTTAATCATGATATGAGTTTCCTAATCATAACAACCAAACAAATATTTATTCTTTTTTTTTTTCAATTTAAATAGATATTGAATTGATTTTCCACCCAAGTAAATATGTTTTGTGACATTCTAATTATTAAAAAAACAATAGGTTCCAAAAACTATTTTTATCAATTTTTATTTGTATTATAACAAAAATAGGTATCAATTTTTATTTGTATTATAACAAAATTAGCTAATGTGTGGGTTAATAACCCTAAATATTTTTCTTGTATGTTGTAAATTTATATAAGATAGATATGAGAGTGACATTATATATAGTGAAGTTTGTGATTTTACTAAAAAAGGAAAACATGAGATTTTATGTGATGTAAAAGGAATTTTGCATATAGGTTATGTGCGATCTAATTTTATTTGTGAATTTTGGGTAACAAATATAATGGTAGGGATGGAAGTGTGAAGTACATAAAATTTATCATTATAGTTGAGGATAAATGTGTTAAAAATATAGCTATGCCAAACAAAAGAAAAGATTAGTACATATGAAGGAGAAATTGGGAGGTGTAATTGTAGTATATTGATTTATCTATAATAGGATTTGCAGTGTGGAAAAAATTTGAATTGGGGAAGAGGATGGCATTTAAATAATTAAAAACCATTCATTCATTCAATATTAGAGTATATAATAAATATATGTACCTTATCTACTTCACTACTTTCTACCTTTCAATTGTTACTTTCTTTGTTGTGCTTTGATTGTTTATTTTTATTCATATATATATATATATATATATATATATATATATATATATATATATCATATTTATTATATTGTGTCAGCTCTTTTCATAGTATTTTTTTATGTTCAAATAAAATTAAAAGAGGATATCATCCATTTTTATTAACATGGTCACGACATCAATCTCTTCTCCACCCCCTCTGTCATTGTGACATCTTTGCATTTTTCAATAACACAATCACAACATTAGGCTCTTCTCCACCCCTATTACATTATATTTCACATATATTTATATAAGATAATACTCATTAAAACCATGGTTATACAATGATAGAGGGGGGAAAAGAGTCTAATGTTGTGCGTGTGTTAAGGAAAATGACCAACATTTACTTTCAATTTTTTAATATAAATTTGAAATTTTGATAAGTACCAATAAAAAAATCCCAAAGCATTCATATTCATCAATATTTTATGTGAAATATCTAGCTACCTCAATAAGTGAAACACTTTACATAGATAAAGGTATGTTCTTGTATCCACCAATGAAATATTTTTTATGTTCATCATGGTCATCTTCATATTTTCTAGCTCCCTATTTGAACACCTCATGTGAAACATTTACATAGATTTATCTAAAATAGGTATGCTAACATATCCAATTATAAAACACTAGGTACATACCCAATCATGTTAGAATACCTATCTTATATTATATTTGTGACATAAGTGGAATAGGCACCTTGAGAATGATATCCCTCAACATCTTTTACATATATTTATATAAAATAGGCATGTTATTAGGATTTATGCATTTTGCATATTTATTTAGCATATAATAAGAAGATTTTCAAAATAAAAAATAAAAGTATAATATACATCACATTAAATCATCCAAAAATGAAATATACATTATATTAAATCACCCAAAACTATAAGATACATAAGCTACGACTATTAAACTAAATAATTTTCTAATATTCTTCAAAATGTGCCATACACATCACATAAATTATCAAATAATGAATATGTACATGAAATTTGTTATAAGTAAATGACATTATTTATCCTCTAAGATTTTTAATCTCTCTTCCTCAACTTTCCATTTGGAAATTTATTTTCCATTTTAAAGCTTTTCATAGCAGTATTATGTAAATGGTGGTAATAATATTAGTCCTTCCAAGGAATTTACATGGGCTAGAGCCAAAAATGTTAATCACATTCTTTATATTTGACCTATATCAATTATATATTTTGAAAGAGTCAAACCTTATGATTTATATATTGATAATGCCCAAGCCAACCGTAAGGGTATTTGTTTTGTGCATCCCTTTGTATTGGTACAACTATAATTTTTTTATTTTTTATTTGATAGGTTAAGCTCATGTTTTACAAGGACTTGAAAACTATATTTTTAATAAAAAATAGTAGATGAAACAAAAAATAATAAGACCCACAAGGCCTAAAAAACATAATCCTTCAACAAGATATTAGCAAAAGAGAAACATAACCAACCAGACATAAAACTTAGCTAAATTTCCTTTGACTGGTTTTCATCCATGCTACCTTCTACTAGGTTCTTCCTATTATTGTTCAAACTTATCAAATTTAGGCCTATGGTATCCTACTAATTTATTATTCTATCTTATTGTACCTCTAATTATATACTTTTGGTGTTGTGCTACCTTAGGGTGCTAGTGCTAACCTACTCACCTTTGGGGGTACCCTTGCCCTTGCTTATCATTTGTTGGTCCCTAGTCCCCTCTATAAAGTCATCAATTTATTATTTTATCTTGTTCCATTGATCCATGTCTATAACCATCTATGTACCCAATCTTTAAATGTTTTAATGGAGCCTCGATAAAATCTATATGATGCCCTATGAGCATTTGATTGTATCCTCATCCCTCCTCCAAACTCCAACCACTCTAATTTCATAAAGATCAAAGTTGGGGTTATCAATGTCTTGCTATAATTGAAGGATTTTGTTATCCTTATTAGTAGTGTTTTTCTAAGGGGGAGAAGGATTGTGATCCTTTCTATTTTCCTTATCCCCCATCCATAATGTTGAGTGGGTAGAAGGAGAGGATTCACTTGTTTTGTCCATCATAGAGAGGCATTTTTTAGGGGTTTCCTCTTGGCTACTTTACAACAAGTGAATCTCGTTACTTCTCATAGGGTTTTCCCATTTTGTGAGAAGGAAGATAATCCCTTGATGGATAATATCTATAAAAGGTCTTTCCTAAAATCATAGGGTAATTAATTCAAGGGACATGATCAAATAATAGAGAAACCTTATCCTATTTCCATTGAAATGGTTTAATAGTAAAAAATGATGCAAGAAAATGTGTGTAAATTTCCCTTCAAGGATGAGATACTCCATTACCTAGAGGTATATTTATGGTCACTTTCATGGAAGATCAACTCGAGGAAACCTTTATTGCCAGTGTGGTATACTATGTTGGATTGGAAAAAGTCTTGTCTAAGTTATTTCTTATGTCTTTTATCCTTAAAATACTTTGTATTATCAAAAGTCATATTAGTCACTTCTCCTATAATCTCCTCAATGATAGTCACTATGCCCCCCCCTAAAATTTACCTACCTTTATTTCCAACTAGCTACAAAGTCTTTGGCAAGGATATTATTGTGGCCCTCAATCCTAAGCATGAATTCTATGGGACTTCCCTTATAAATATTTCTCTATAATTTATGATTGGTCTATATGTATGCACATGAGATATGATTACATTGGTCCCTATCTCCCCCCATAATGTTTTTATTTCTCTTATTACCATTCCTCAAGTCATTAGTAGAGTATCTAGGAACAATTTAGATTTTTTCTCCCTTGCTCTTAAAATATAATTTGTTGAAATGATGTTCTTCATGCTCAAGTTCAAACTTTGCATCATTTTTATGACATCAAGTGGATTATGCCCTTTGTAAGTCATGATAAGAGTTCCCACATGAATCTTTTCCACCATCCTATGACTTAATAAAATTCACATCATCACTAAGCAGGGGTTAGATATGAGGTGGTATGCTATAGAATCCAATCCATATGGTAATATCTAATATGGAAACCCCCACATTCACCAAGGAGTTAGCCACTTTGTTCCCTTCATATAAAATGTGATAGATGGTGTAGTCATATAGGATAAGGAGTTGTTAGATGTCAATGATAATGAGGTTGATGGTGTGGGAAGGTTGAAATTTATTGGTGAGGGAATTAAGTATGTTAAGTGAGTCACCTTCAATGCCCAAATTCAAGATGTTCAACTATGCTATGAGCTAAATACCCCAAAGAGATTCCATTACTTATACAACATTTTTATTTTGGGTACCCATGGGCCCATCATAGGCTTAAATTGCCTTTCTCAACTCAATGCCACCACCTCATCTTTCCCTTATCAAGTTAACTTTAGAAGCTCTATCAAATTTGAGTTTAAGACAAACCATTTAGATAAAATCCTAATTCATATGTTTTTTGTCTAAAAAAGGCTTTGTGAGGGGAAGTGAGGTTCCACTTACCCAAAATGCCTTATTCCTCCACATAAGATCCCACTTTGTCATTTGGAATAGTCATCCACCAATTTTCCATAATGTTCAAGAGGAGATGATTGAAAGATATTAAAAATATGGAATGTTTATGACCAAATATGCAGGCATTGTACTTAGTCCAGATAGTCCATTACAAATGGGAGAGGGAAAGGTGCCAAAGGAAATCCAAAGAAAGGAGTTTTCAAGGGGGTATCCATTAAAGAATTAGGTCAAGGATAGAGATGAGTTTGACCTAACAAATATTGATGTGATAGAGGGGTTTGTTACACAACTAAGCTCTAAATGAACAATCAAGGAATAGATAATTCACATATTCTAGGGTGGAGAGATAAATGAAAAATTCGTTAGGGATGGTCAATCCCATTTTCTCTAGAATATAAATTATGAGGATTATGTTAGGAGTCACCAAATATAAAAATATGTTTACCTTGGGTTTGAGGTGTTTTACCCATAGATTTTTCCAAAAATCCCAATCCTCCACTTGGTCTAGGTTGGCCAAATAGACTAATTTGACTGAATACTCAATTTTGGCTTCCATCAAATAAATGAGAAAATATTTAATAGGGAAAAAAGTGATGTGAATATGTTTTATAATGGAATTGATGTTGGTAATTTCAAGGTTAATATCTTTAGAGGTAGACACCTCAAGAAGATTCATCCACCTAGTTTTTGTATTGGATAAGACCCAATAGTCCTTAGCCTTTCTATCAAAATTGGCTTTGAAGGTTTCCTTTATAGTGTTCCATGGGTGGATGGACACAAGAGGGGTGGGATAAAGATATGGGTATTCATATAAGTCAATATTTTCACCACTACCTACCTTCCTTCTATAAACATTTTTATGAGGTCTTTAACACTTGCAATAGCCTTCCAAAAGGAGTACCCATTCAAAGGTCCATATTCCTATAAGAAGATATCCTCCTCATTTTTAAACATATACTTAGATTTGATTATTATAATTTAATTTTTGTCCTCCTTCATGACTCTCCACCCAAACATTACTAGTAGGGCTTGATCCATGCTTTTGACCCTTCATAATCCAATACCTCCAAAATCCTTGGGTAGGTAAACATTGTCCCATGCTACTAGAGGGAAACATAACCTTTATTTTATGCCTCTTTAGAGTAAAGTTTTATATATTTTATTAATTATATCCCCTACCTTTTTGGAGATTTAAAAAAAGGGTCATCAAGTAGATGGGAATGATTTGCAAGGAAATTTTGAGTAGTTAAAGTTTAGTCACCTAGGTTATGAGGGTTCCTTTCTATTCCAACAGATTTAACTATATTATTTCCACTAGTGGGTTACACATTTATTTAAATGTTTTTTCATTAAAAGAGAGGCATTCCTATATAATTTGATGGGATCAGGCTTAGTCTACACCCAAGTATTCCCACTAGCCTTTTTTGAAGGTCTGGGGGGGGGGTTGTTGAAGAATAAGGTAGAGTTTTTTCTAAAGTTTATACATTGACCAAAATATTTTTTGTAATTCAACAAGATATCCTTAAAGGTATATGTTTATGAAATTTATCCCTCACCCATAGGAAAAGTGACATTTACAAATTGCTCTTGGGTGAGTAGATCTAGGTTCTAAGTCACTTTTAACCCTTAAATTATACTTTGCTCCCTAGTTGCAAAGATGTTCCTTCCCAGTGTTGCTAACATAATGATAAACATATAAGGAAAAGAAGGGTCTCCTTTTATAATACCTATTTTGTCTAGGAATAAACCTTTAGGGGTTCTATTGATGAGAATGAAATACATGGGGGTAAAGATGCATCTATAAATCATAACCCTAATATTTGTATCAAAGATGAACTTGTTGAGATATTTGTCCAATAAACTCCATGATACTATATTGTCATCTTTGTTCATGTCAATTTTTATGAACATAACTAACCTAATAGAGTTGGCAATGGAGTGGAGATTTTTTGAATAGTAATTATACAATCTATAATCTATCCTCCCACCATGAATACTCCTTGTTTTATGATTAAACCCAAGAGGAGAAGTTGTAATCAGGTGGCCATGGTTTTAGCATAATATTTATAAGTAGTGGAAAAAATATAGATGGGTCAAAAGTATTTTAGATGGTTTACACCCTCTTACTTGGGGATTAGGGCCAAGAAAGTGTTGTCTAGTTCTTTGAGAATTGTACCTATTATCACTATATATTATATTTCATGGTGATTATGAATTTTATAGTTTTATTTGTGTATTTTTCACCTTGATATTTATTATTCCTTGATTCTTATCTATTAATATCTCGTATTTACAGCATATCTATCTAACCAACTTCCATAACTTGGCCACATTGTACCCTAGATATGATTCTGTGTCCATGTTTTATCCTAGATATGATTTCCCACTTATGTTCCACTATGTTTTGTTGAATAGATTGATTATACTCATTTTTAAAAGCACCATGAATTTTAACATCTTATAGAATTGTTCTTATCTTTACATGCCAATATTTATAATCAAATGAATCCCAATTTGATTTTATTTCTTCATAATAAATTCCAACATTTGTTTGTATATCACAAAATGACTTGTAAAGTAATAACTTTGAACAAAAAAAATCAATCCATTTATTTAATTCATTTAAATAAATGAAAGGAAACCTTGGGAGTACTCTCATAATAGATGCATTACTCTATGTCTCCCCTTTGTTATATTTTTTCACCTTGGATTATATGTTAGATATCTAGCTTTCTTAATAAGTGAAGTGTTTTTTATGGAAAAAGGCTTGAACTCTTATATCCATCAATGAAATAATTTTTATGTTCTTCATGATCATCTTAATTTTTTTGTTTGTATATTTGAACAATTAACATGAAACATTCAAGTTCATAAATACTCTAATGTTCTCTACTAGTAAAAACTCTAATAACATGTGACATGTTTCTTGTGCCATAATGTATATTTCGATAATTTTTTTAGTTATAATTATTCTATATTATATTCCTATTACTATTTTAAGTTTTTTAATGTGTGAAATCTGAATCAACATTTGATGATAAGTTTAACAACTCTTCTCTACCTTTGTTGCATACTTGGTAATGCATTTGACCAAAACGTGTTTGGAAAGAACAAGTTACCAATATATGTTTTCTCTTCACAACTGTAATATATAATAATTATGTTTATTTAATATATCTTCATGTCTTAAAATATTAATTTTTCTATCTCATATCTCTAATAATTGATATAATTGTTATCCATTAAGATTTAATAGCCATGGTGTGCCATAACTATAAGAAATAATAACTCAATTGTTAGTCCTTACATGAATATTATGTATAAAAACTATTTAAATGATTGAACATATTACCTAAAAATCATTTTTACTCTTTTATTATGTAGGTAGGCACCCTTTCTACCCATTGTATGTCATTCTACACAAATGAGTAGCTATTGACAATCATGCTCCATATCCACCTATGTAAGTTGTCTTTTATTTCAAATACATGGATGTTGTATAAATTTTTTTAATACCTAAAAATAATTATGTATAATAAATTTTTATTTAAATTAATAAATAAAAAATAGTGTATAAAACATAGATTAGGTAAGGATTGATAACACATATATATGTTTTGTTCATGTGGATCTTCTCGATGATTCCATGCATGAATAATAGAATGGAATTATTTCTCAGTAGTTTTTAATTCAAAATAATGTATCCAATCAAGATTATCCATATATGGTACTCCATCTAACCATATGAATCTATACACATGTGGTGAACCTCTATGTTACCATTCATATCTAGACCAATAATGTTTTATTTTAATTCCTTTCTATAATATCTCCTTATAGAAAATTAAATGTTGTAAGTGAATATATTATGTCACTATATGAGGATAATAAATAATATTATGTCTTTTCCAATTATGAGCTTTTCATGGATCTATTGGTAGTGTTCCCACTATTAGTACATGTATATCACGCCAATACATGTTAGCTTCACTCAATGTGAAGAAAATGGTAGGTGATCAAATTTGGTACAACATATCAATTAATTCATCATGATCATTATTATCAAAATTACTTCATTAGATTATTTTAGATATTATCAATTATATAAAATGTAATAAGATTTAATAATATAATATATTTATGTTAAACGTAGGTTCAATAATTAATTTAAAATTTATCTAGAGTGTGATATTTTAATATTAAGATATCTAAAATTATTAACTTATTATGATAATAGAATTTAAATTAGGATGTTTGTTGAAGCTCATAACCCTAAATCTATTTTTCCATAACTATATGAAATTATCTCCTACCATTTGATGTTTACTCATAAGGGTGATTTTACTAGCTACAAAATTTGTCAAACAATGATGAAATTGTAGAATTAAATGTTGTTGAAAGGTGTTTGACCATAATTCCATCACTAGTAGATCCTAATATTCAGTACACTTCAAAATATTATTTCCCCTATTTTTAAATGAAAACAAAGGTTGGGTATATGTATGATAATAGGGGACAAAAGAGGGGCATAAAGTGACAATTTTTTCTTAAAATAATAATTGTTGAACTTGGAGAGAATGTTAGAGACACTTCGAAAAAGAATTTAAAAATTACATAAGAACATGAATTGTGGCATTTGAGTGTAGTTTCTATTTATTTTTTTCAATACCTAGATGATAAAAGTGTGTAAAATACCTACATTTATGACAATAGGTTGCTCATTTTTTGTGAAAAGATAAGGAGATTGCATGTATACGAACTTACTTTTTTGAGTAAACAAATGAATTTTTGTATGAAAATTTATATATGGATGGGTGAAATGTCAAATACTTTAAAGAATATTTGTTATTCATATATATATATATGTGTGTGTGTGTGTGTGTGTGTGTGTGTGTGTATGTATGTATGTATGTATGTATGTATATGTATATATATATATATATATATATATATATATATATATATATATATATATATATATATGTATATATATATGTGTGTGTGTGTGTGTGTGTGTATATATGTATATGTATATATATATATAGATATATATATCTATATATACACACACATATATATATACAAATATACATATATAGATATACATATATATATACATATACATATACATATACATATACATATCCATATATACATATACATATACATATACATATACATATACATATACATATACATATACATATACATATATATATACATATATATATATATACATATATATATATATACATATACATATATATACATATACATATATATATATATATATATATATATATATATATATATATATATATATATATATATATATATATATATACACACACATATACATATACATATACATACATACATACATACATACATACATATATATATATATATATATATACATACATACATACATATATATATATATATATATATATATATATATATATATATATATATATATATATACATATATATATATATACATACATATATATATGTATATACATACATATATGTATATATATATATGTATATATATATGTATATATATATGTATATATATATATATATATGTATATATATATATATATATATAAAGTTTTAAATAGTTTTACGAGTCAAGACAACTATAAAATTGAAACTATAAGTGTATGAACACAAATTTTCAACGTTAACCTCATGATTTTTTTTTTGAAAGCATAGTTGACAATGTTGATATTGTTGAGATATAAGTTTTATAAACATTAGATTAAATTTTAAAAAGTTATAAGGGAAGTTTTGATGATATGTACATAGTCCATAATGAGGTACGCTATGTAGAAACAAAATAATCATTATAAAAAATATTCTAATATTTAAAAAATTGTATATTCTAAAACTACATTTTATCCTTTACAAACACATATTTTTTTTTAAATAGTAAAATATGCCTACTCAGATGTGTGGACAAAGATAGAAAAAGATCATAAATTTCCTAAAATTTAATTGGCTGGTTCATGACAAGGTTTGGATTAGGTTCAGAACACCCCAGGCCTAAAATTGAAATAATTTTGGAGGGAAAGTGATAAAAATAATTTGCAAAATTATAAAGGACATACACCCTTTGAAAACCAACAAATTTCACCCCTTTGATTTTTTACCAGTTTTTTAATGGATTAAAAAGGGCATGCATACAATTAAAATCATGCATGCCCTTTGTGATTCATGAATTTCTCTTAGATTTCCAATGAAATTTTCTCATTTATTTTACTTTTTACAAACTATAAGCTGGTTTTTTCTATTGTAACTATGAAAATTTGGTAAATTTTCCATTCACTTTGTTTGAATCACTAAAAATTCTTCAAAATTTAATCTATAATTGTTTTTTTTTTGGTAAAGATAAATGTAATGGGGTCAATAAGTCATAAAAAAAACCAATCAAAGAGATAAAAAATGAGGACATTGAAGAGAAGAGAGAAGAAAAAAGAAAAAGACAAACAAATAGGAAAACATCCATAAGGGATTCTAGGCAAGGTGAAGGTGATTCTTCCACACTAGGTAATATTTTTAATGAAAATAACATGCCCAATTCTATGGAATTTAGTTTAGATATGTCTTCAAATGAGATAAGAGAACTCAATCAAACTTCATTGAAATATGGAATTCAAAATTTAGAGCAAGCCAGTAATGAATTTGTAATTGGTGATGAAACATATGGAGAAACAGAATCTAATGAAACATCCATTCAAAATGAAGTTTTTGAGTATGGTTATAATCAACATCAAGTAATGACCCCAGTTCATGTGTCTCCAATAAAGAGGAATTCAATTCTCTTGTAGGGTTTGATGTAGATAGTCAATCCTTTACTATCCCTACTATAGTTGAAGCGACCTAACACCACCTAATTTAATACAAAATATAGATCCTACACACACACCTCTAAGCAAAATGAGATGAAAACCAAGGTATTTAGATGAAATAGATGATAAAATAATGTAACATATTAAAGTTAAAATGTCAAAAGATCATTTCAATGTCATGTTCAATGTATATGAAACTATATAATTAGAATAAAAGCCATGAAAAATGATGGCAAATATTTTTTCAATTAATGAAAATCTAAAAAATGTGCCATGTGATGCATAAATTTGGGTTAATAACATCCAACATAGAGGGAATAAATAGTGCAATAGTAAAGAATATGTTTAATGCATTTAAGGCAATAGGCAATACAAATTAGAAAAAGATAGTAATGTGGTAAGATGAGTAATAATGGAATATATAGTGAGTAAATCAACATATAAATCTTTAATTATTATTGAAAAAGGTAAATCCTTGAAATTAAATAGAAAAAATATAATAAATTCCATTAAAAAAAAACAAGGCCTGATGACCATTCACTCACAATTTTTTGGGTTTTTAGTGGTAGACTCCCACAAAAAGATAAGGTATTAATTGAAGTAACAAGACATTTGATCAATTTTTTTTGAAATGAAAACAAAAGGGTCTCATCTAACATAATTTTTTTTTAAAAATAAAAAAGGAACAAAAATTCATGAGTCACATGAAAAACATTTCTTAGACAAAGGTTTTTTTAAAGGGCCCCTAGGGAAAATCCTTATGTAAAATTTTGATGAATAGTGAAAAGTACATTTTAAATTCTTGGTAAATTGAAGGGAAACTATATTTATTGAAAATTTGAATCCTAGGTGTCTCTTTACCAAAACATTTAGGTGCCTCTTTCTAGACTCTCTAGACAATGTTCAAACCTTGTGGATGGCATCTAGAGTCTGTAAATGTCACCCAAAGGCTCTAGATGACATTTAGAGGATTTAGACAGTGTTTAGACCCCATGGATGGTGTCCATAGGTTCTAAATGACATTAAGACTTTGTATATAGCATGCACAGACTTTAAACATAGTCTAGAGCCTCTAGATGACATCCAAAAACTCTAGACATTGTTTATATCCTTTAGACAATGTCCACAGAGTCTAGACAGTGTCTAGAGCCTATAGATGGTGTCCATGGGGTTTGGAAAATGTTTTGATCCTATGGATAACATTAATAGACTCTGGATGGTGTCCATAGTCTTTGGACAACATCCACAGACTTTGGATGTCATCTAGAGCTTATGGACATTAAACTAGATAACCAAATAATGATAGTTCTAACCTTAAAAATCCCATATATATGTTTTCATGTGGATAGTTCATTGATTAGAATATTGATTCAGATTATATGCCCCAACTGACCAACTTTTGGACCTTTAAGAGAGATATGGATTCAAGAGAAAATTGATTGTCACATATCACTCACCTCGAGTTAGAGACAATCATCCTAGGATTTATTAAAAGACCCATATATGAAAGTGTGGGAAATAACATATCATATGTATCCCTTAGTTTTATACTGAAACATGCTATCTAAGTTTACTCAATTTTCACAGTTAGGGATGCTAATATTTTCTTTAGGGATGCATCTGATCAACTATAACCTTCATTCCTAAGTCTTGATGGACACCAAAAAAAGGTTGTTCTTGCCTTAAAACACCCATACAAATATGTCTACATAGACAGTTAATTGATTGGGATAATTTTTTAGAATATATTTCCCCCACTAACCAACTTTGGCCATTTAAGAGAGATTTGGCTATGAGATAAAAATGGTCATTGCATCTCACTCATCTTGAGTTAGAGAGAATCCTCATGGTATTTCTTAGAAGACCCATCCTTACAAGTGTGGGAGTTGATAGCTCATCTCTAACCTTCAGAGTTATTCTAAAATATACTATTAAAGTGTGTTTACATTATTAAGTTTGAAATAATGCAATTATTGTTAGTTAAACAATATTACATTAATATGCATTTGTGTGGTATATTATTGTTATTAATAATAAAAATGTTATATGAGGAGTTGATATAGTTAGTTGGTTTTTTGAGTGAGGGTTTATATAGATCTTAGGATCCCCATATTTAGCTTTTGCACTTTGTAATATCTTGTATTTAGTCAGTTAAAGAATTGAATAGAGTGATTAATGATTATTTTGTTATTCTATGTTGTTATATGTGTTATCTCTATTGTGAAGATCTGATCTTCCCAAAGATCTAGTATCAAAGTAATCATTCTCTAAGAGCCTTTGTAAAAAATGATTTTTTGATTTATAGAAGGGATAATTCCAATGGTTTACTTCTATATCATGAGATAAATTTTATATATTGTGAAGATTTAATGTATTGGAAACTAACCATGTAAGTCTTCATTCCTAGGTGTAGTTCATGTAGTATTCTTTATTTATGTAGATACTATAAATGCATTATTAATCTATGCCTTCATTTAATATTTTCTTGAGTGGAGTGCATGTGAAGGAGGAACAACATCCAAACCAAGAATTCTTCCTAGGCTCATAGCTATCTATCTTCTATTTGATAAGCAGCTTATTCATTTTCAAGTGTGAGTCATCCACACCATATTGGTGTCTTAAACTAGCTATGTGTATTTGATCTGAAGTTTTCAACTCAAAAAAATTTAGTTATATGATTTTGGAATTAATTTCTTCACCCAATTTGGAGCTTTCAAAACTCACCTCACTGCATAACATATTGCTCACTATTATTCTTCCTATGCATGTTAATCTTCTCAGTCCCTTATCAAAAGAGATATGGGGTCTAAATTCGCATTGCATCATTGAGGTCAACCCTTCAAGGCTACAATGAATGTATTTCCAGGCACATGTCCATACAAATCAATGTTAATGATATAATGTAATAGATCAAAAATGGGAGAAACAAGTGTCTAGTAAAATTTGAGGTGTAAATAATTATTATTGCATGGAAAATTGGATGAGTGATTCACAATACATTATTTCCTAAAGTCCTCAACATTATATTTTACTACCCATCTATTTTATGTTGGAAATATATTTAATACATGTAATTATAATCATAACTCATCCATGTTGCTATAAGTTCTTACCATATTCAACCTATAAAATATAATCTCCATGTGTGTCTTCAAGTGAGATAGTTATAAGGATTAAGTAACATTTAGTTTTAAGTTATTGATATGGTCTATAAATATTATACTATTATTGAGTCTTTATTGGCTCAAGGTTATAAAGTTTGGTATTTTATAGTTTAAAGTATTGTCTTTTAAAGTATTTTGATAAAATTGGTTTAAGTCCATAGATATTTTACTCTTATATTAAAAAATGTCAATTGGTATTTAATTGGATTTTATAATCTAATATTAAATTCCATGTCAATATAGAGTTATTATCTATATTATTATGTCAATAAGTCTTTATTATCCAAAAGTGTCTAAGACAAATAGATTAAGAGTGTCATTAATAGTCATAGGTTTCAAAAATAGGAAAATGCTAAAAATAGAGTCATCCATGTTCAAATTTATCATTGTAAAATATGCATTCTCAATTAACACTAACATCCATAATGTCAAGAGTCAAGATGATAGAATTCTTAAAAATATCAAATCAGGGTATGATGTAGACACTGAACCTGAGTGAGTTTGACCTAAAAAATGTCAATGCTTGATTGCATGTCAATACATCAAGCACTTGCAAAGAAAGTAAGTAGTTTCACTCACTAGAGGATGGAGGAAATGGAGGTGGAGGTTTTAGAGCCTCTCATCAGTCACCAATGATGGGTCCAAATGATTTGGTGACATTGTTTGTCTGGTGTGTGCGTTTTTTTTTTTCATTTTTTAGTGTGGTGTGTTTTGTGCAAAGTCAACTAAGGCCAAGGATAGATCTTCAGTGGTAGTGGAAATTATCTATGCTATTTTTTGGGTGGAAAAAAACATTAACATAAAATAGATAAGATGAAAATGGGGATTTATTCCTCATCATATTTAATTTTATAGTATTATGTGTTTTCATTTCCCTCTTAGATTGGAGAAAAGGAGAGTGTAGATATAATGGAATGTGATAATAGTTGTATAAGAGGGAAACTAAATACAAAAATCCTTTGACTATAGAGATCCTCTGACTACCATACTTCTTTATGAATATGGCTAGATAGTGAAACATCCATTGCATTCACATGGAGCAAATACGGTATGCATTCTTTGCATAGTAGTGGTCATGTGCATCAATATCAAGACAATAAGATTCAGGCAGTAGTATGTACAATTAAAATTATATGTTGGCATACAAATTTTTTTGGGCTCGTTCTTGAAGATGTATATTCTCCCCATGGTCACATTAAGGTGTTGTATACTAAGGGTTAATAATGTTCACAAGGGGGTGAATGTTAAGGTGTGTTCACATTATTAAGTTTGTAATAATGTAATTATTGTTAGTTAAATAATATTACGTTAATAGGTGTTTGTGTGGTATATTATTGCTATGAATAATAAAAATATTATATGAGGAGTTTGCTATAGTTTTTTGGCTATTTGAGTGAGGGTTTATAGGGATATCAAGATCCCCATTTTAAGGTTTTGCATCCCTATATAAGTGCTTTATAATATCTAGTATGCAGTTAGTTAAAGAATTGAATAGAATGATTAATAATTATTTTGTGATTCTCTGTTGTTGTCTATTTTATCTCTATTGTGAAACTTTAATCTTCCCTAAGACATTCGACTAAAGTTTGCATAGTTTCCACCTTCAGGGACATTGAGATTCTCTTTAGGGATGAATCTTATTAGTTGTAACCTTCACTCTTAAGGCCCATCAGAGATCATAAAATAGTCATTATATTATTAAAACACCTATCCAGTCATGCACACATATATGGTTCATAAATTGGGATAATGATTCAAAATATACACCCCCACTGACCAAATTTTGTCCCTTTAAGAGATATTTTGATGTGATTGAAAATTGGTTACCACATTTCACTCTCCTAGATTAAGAGAAAATACTCCTAGGATTTCTTAGAGTATTCATACATGCAAGTGTGAGAGATGATGACTTGTCTCTAACCTTCATGGTTCTCCTAAAAAACATGACCTAAGTTCACTTGGTTTTCACACTTAGGGAAATTGAGACTCTCTTTATGGATCATCCAATTAACTACAACATTCATTCTTAGGGCCTAATGAAGACAAACAATGGTCATTCTAGTTTTAAAATGCCCATCTAGATCTTCCGACATAGATGGTTCATTTATTGTGATAATGAGTGAGAATATACATCCCCACTAACCAACTATTGGCTATTTAAGAGAGATTTATCTATGAGAGAATACTGGTTACCACATCTCATTCACCTCGTGCTAGAGAGAATCCACCTAGGATTTCTTAAAGGTGTTGATTCATAAATATGTATCATAGGTACCTAGAGTGTTCAAGAACATTTATTATTTTAGAATTCTAAGAATTCATCACATGAGTTATAGGTTGTGATAATACTATTATCTATTATTGTAATAAAGGTAAAGCAAGTGGACTATTTCAAAATATTTATAATGTTTGTTGGTTGGGAGCTATAGTGGCCAAATAGGTAATCTATGTAAAATATCAAGTATTATATACTAAGAATGGTGAATCATGATCAATAACTAATCTAATATGGATATTTAGACTTAAAATTTAACTTAGTGATTTGGTTAAAAAGGAGAAAAAGGAAGGGTAGGGAAGATAGTAAATGTTATTGATCTTCATTCCAAACATGATGACAAAGTTAAAATATCATCCAGGCATACACTTAACCAATGTATGACATGAAGCATCATAATCTCAAGTCCTATCACACATCAAGAAAAAATATAAGGAATGTGGGAAATAATGCAAATAATAACTAAATTCACTTTAAATATTTACCCCTACAAGCAAACAACATTATCCTAAATGGAAGAAGAGTAAGAAAATGAAATGAACCTAAGAACTTCCAATTAACCTAGCATTGGCACAAGTGAATAGATTTGCATTCAAATGTACACATCAAGAATTCATAAGAACCATTAAAATATAGAAGTTAAAACATAGAAGTGAGAGAGAAGCCATGATAACAAAATACATGAAAAAATTTGGACAAAATTTGCATAATTCCTTGCTTATATTAATTGCTTAAAGTTTACAAGGTAATTTTGGCTCTAAGAACTCCTTCCCTTTTTACAATTGACAATACACATTTTATAGAATGTAAAGGAGGTATACCAATTAGTCATATCAAATTACATTTATATAAGTGTCAGGACAACTATCATTTGTAAAAATGATCTAGAATACAGTAGACCTTCCTTAATGGACAGACTTATAAGTAATGTGCTTTATAAGCTACACATGCCTATAAAGAATATTCCATTTTCAAAATATATAATTATTATTTACAAGATGAATATTATTAATTCAACTAATTTTGGGACTTCTGTGATGTTAAAGTCAAATAGAGATACATGTTTTCTTGAGAAATACATTTTTGAGATGCCATGGCCATGAATCTCGATCAAATTACTCATTGGTAGATCACACTTTGATTTCATATTGAATAATAATTACATTGATGGTTGTTTCAATTATTTAGCTTCATTAAGGCAATCATAGGGTTAAACTAGGGATTTTATGAAGGTTTTATCAATGATTTAATGGTGGCATCTAGTTTAAATGGTGAGTTCATACCTTAGATCTCATTTTCATCATGTATTTATACTTTGCCTTACATGGGTCCACTAAATCTTTAGTTTTTATACTTTTTTATTATGTGGCATCTTTGGGGCACTTTCATGACATATTTATGGCATTTTCATGGCATTTTTCTCATTGATGTTTAGAAAATGATCATTGCTTTAAAAAAAAAATCCTAATCAATATCACACTGTCAGATTTTCTTGCATAAATTAACATGGACCATTGATATTTAGAAGGTAATTGAGCTTTAACTTTGGGGGAGAGGCTTGAATTTTCAACATTGTTCTTGCACCATTAGATCTCATTTGGGTGAGCAAACATGCTCCATCAGATCATTATCAATGGGGTTGATCAAGATTGGTTGCTATCTATACTTGTCCCTAAGATTGTTCCACTTGGCAATCCTATGAGCCTTCTACACTCTATACTTTATCATTTTTTCCTTGTTAACATGTTCTAACCATGTGGTAGTCTTGCATTTTATTAGAGATTCATTAAAATGTCAAACCTTATCTTGCACCATTGGATTTACTTTATTGGGATGAATGTGTACCATTAGATCTCAATCTGAGTGGTGGAATGCCATTGGTTCATCAGTGTTCTATTTAACATGATTACAAAATTTGTCATCACTACATTAACTTTGGGTTCCTTTGAAACCTTGACTTAATATGACCCATCGATCAAAAGGTGTATGCTTAGCTACATACCATCGATTGACATGAATATGATTGTGATTTATCTTGCACTTTGATATTTACCTTTTGACTTTGATGTTGCATCATTAGATATTCTCCATGTGATCAAATGTGCATTTTAGATTATGACATATTAGGTTACATGTGATTGGTGCTTGCGAATAGTGAGAAAATAACTAAGTTAGAGCCCAGGAATAATATAAAACTTAAGATAAAGTCTTAGACTAAGGTTTTTATTTGTATTAATAAATATGAATTAAAGATTTAGGCTAAAGTATTGAGATAAGTTTAAAACATAATAAAATGAACCTATAAATAATAAAATGCATGGCACAAAGTTCTAGCCTAAGTCTAGGATATAACAAAAGGGGACCCTGCATTAGTTTATACCACATGAGTAATAAAAGGATGAAGGGGGTCTCAAGACATAAAAGGGACCAAGCATGATTTTTTAGACTAAGTTTTGGTCATGTTAATAAACATGACTAAGCCTTATTATAAAAATTTAACTAAGTCTATGGTATATTCAAAGTGCTCCCACATAAAATGTTCTCGCTAATTTTGAATTTAAATGGAAAGACTTGTGTTAGGGTATTTTGAATGAGGGTTTCAAGATGCTTAGACATGAATTCAACTTAACTTTTGATAGACCAAGGCTAGTAAAATCCCAACTTTAAGATTAAACCATAAAACTAGGGTTCATTTTAGTGGGCCCTATAAAAAAAACCATGGAGGTCCCTAGGCAAATCGGATTCACAATAGTGGTGAATCATTTAAGGAGTATAGATGCACAAGAAAATCATACGATGCTACAAGGTGAATTATGTAGACAAATGATGTAATTATGTAGATGGATGCCAATTACATGCCAATGACTGTCTATAGAATACAAACATATGCTAGCTACATATCGATGGACATTGAATGTGAAAAAATGGTTATGCATATATTGGTTACTTTATTTTGTAAATTATGATTTTTAAATAATTTTTATTAAATTGAAAGGTTTAAAATAAGAATAATTATAAATTTATTTCATTATAATTATAATTTAAATATATTTTTTAATGCACATCTTGTATTGGGGTTTCCCACACATCACAACAAAACATCCACATCACGATGATGAACGCCAATGCAATATGTTGCATAGCAACAAAGTGTGGGTAACCACAACACTATGTGCTCACAACACTCTTTTATGAAGAGCACATGTCAATATTAATGTTTATAGTGCTTCTCCCTTGAGAGAGGTTTCCTAGCCATGCATGTGTGATACTTATCCCATATACATAGATGCTACCAATGATATATGCTCAAAAATTATAGGCATCCACTGACAGTTTGTATATGGTGGATGCCATCACTTTGCCATCCACTAGTAATCCATAGGCACCCATCTAATTATCATTGGTTACCATAGGTGTATCATGAGTGAATGCCCATAATACATAGGTGTATGCCTAAAACATGTAGGTGGATGCTCATCATACATAGGTAGACACCCTTGTTGTGCCATTCACTAGTAATCTACAAGTGGTCACCTACTTATTATGGGTGACTATAGGCATATCATAGGTAGACACCCATTAAAAATAAATGGAATCCTGTAATATGCAAGTGGATTCTCATAACATGCAAGTGGATGCCTATAACATGTAGGCAAACATCCACAATACACAAACATATGCTTATAATATACCAATGGGTGTCTGCTCATAACATATCAACATCTACAATATCCTGGTGGATGCCATCAGATTATGGTCATCTTCCTATTTCCTTCACACTTGTGGGTCTCCATAGACAATATTTAGGCATCCTCTGACAAGCTATGGAAATCCACTTATGGACATCCTATGGGCACCCACCTAGTGTCTTCAAGTTTCAATTGCATAGAATTAGTTTTTAACTGATGTCCACCTAACTGTATATGGAGAATTCATCCGGATTGTATTTCAAGGTATCAACAAAATACATTTATATGAGGAAATCTTTACTCAAATGTAGGTGAACCTCTCCTAAAAATTAAATTTGACCCTAAAAATTTAGGTGATCCTTCCTTGTTGACCTCTCCACAAAAATTTCCAAATGCCAAATTCAAAAAATGGAAAATTTATAGATTAACAAAGATTCACCACTAAAAAAAACCCTACATAAAACCTAGACATGGTTCATTCAAGGAGGGCTCCATTAATCCTATAATTTGGAAACAAAGTATATAATTATAGCAATATTAGACAAAATTAAACTAGAATCATGTGAAGATATGCCAACTGAAGCAAGTGTGGATGATATTTAAATAAATATAATGTGAAAACTTTATAAACATAATATCTTCAACTTTTATCAAATACTAATGCTTTACATCTTGTAGGAACCCATCAAGTCTCAATCTCTCTAAGTACATGCCTTAAGGGGTGTACTAGGAAAGGGTTGGGCAGACCTTTGGTGCTTTGCAATATTGTTGGTCCTTATTGCCACATTATTACCAATCCAACTAGATTTTAAAACCATTACCTAAGCTATTACTCTTCTTTTACACACTCAATTTTTTTTCCTCTTTCCATCCCTCTTTTCCTCACCTTGATCCCCTTTCACCATTTGATTTTACTAGGTTTACTAGGTTGACCCTATATAATTTTTAGCCTATGATTACTATACAGGGTTGACTGGGTCAACCATATACTATTTTGGGATATTTTTCTCTTAGATTTTTGTTAGCCCTTTGACTGACCTAGCTTGGGACCTAGTGATTTATCTCCCAAAAACATACAAGGTCGACTAGGTTAACCCCATACAATTGGCATATTTAAAAGGATTTAGGGTGATATCTACCTATATATACAATATCATTTCATCATTGTTTTAATATGCAATCAAGAGTTATTATTCATTCATGTTTATTTACAATCTTCTCTTCCACCATTCTACTTGAGGAGTCTTAGCTTAAGGTTTCTACTTGGAGAATCTAGTCTTGTGGATAAGTCTTGGATGGTTTGGTCTTTCTTAGTTATTCATAAAAACCACAAAAACCTATTGTGAATCTCATTTGGCCAAATGAGGGATTGATTCTTGAAAGGTTCACATTCAAGTAAGTCTATTCTAACTTTGTTCTCATCTCTTTAGTAGATAGAATTAGCACAAGTATTGGCTCTAATAATATTACTCTTCATATTCCATGTATTAGGGTCTTACTCATACTTAGATTAATTGAGATTATCTTATACATATTTTTATTATTTTATTAATCCCTCATATTGTGCTACAAGCTTTGGCATGTACTAGATTGATTTACTTTCTTGTTATTATAATATATTAAATATGAAAACCTAGGACTCTTGTAGGGTTGTTGCATGATTGTCTTAGACTGCAGGCTTTGGAACTCTTTCTAACGTGGTGTATTTTGACAAGTGATCCCCTAATCAGGTCTAGCAGATTCCCCATATTGTTCATGCTCCTATTTAACAAATGTATTTCCAATTGAAAGTGGAGGTATGCTCAATATTCTCCAAGCCAAGATTGATTTATAGATATGATGCATTGCTGATTGCATACATTTTAATGAACCTAACATGAATTAAACCTTATAGGATTTTTTCACTTTATTTCATTATTTAATTATTTTTCATCATTATTTTTATCATATATTTTCCATATTGGGTTGACTGTATAAACCCAAATCTGACTTCTAACTACAAGTTTTTAGGTGTAGGCTACTGGATCAACTCAGATGACCCATTACGTATTTTTAGCTTTTTAGACATCTAGTCTAGACTACTAGGTCAACCCAATCAACCCTATACATTTTTAGACATATCTATTCAACATACTAGGTTGACCTAGTCGATCCTGTACATTCTAGGCACTCAGCAACATGTTTATGTAAAGCTTGATCGACTCAATCAACCTAGTTATTGAAATTTGTAAGCAAATATCAAGGTTCTTGAACATAAATCTTCTTTCTTTTCATCTTTGATCCATCAAGGTTCCTTTCTATCTCTTTGTCTCTTTCTTTACAGTCTATCTTTTCATAGTTTATAGTCTTCAAAACTACCCCTACATAGTCAACTGGATTGACCCTATTGACCCAGTTCTATGTTTTGTGGTTGTCTAGATAACTAGGTTGATTCTACCAAACCTATTCATTTTTAGACCTTGCTTTCATAGTATAGGATCAAACCTATTGACCTTGTTCTATATTTAATGCACACACTATTGATTATATCAACACTGTACCTTATTTTAAATTTAGAATTAATATTATATGCTAGTAATTAGTTCAAACTTTATTTTTTTATTGATTTCATGCTTAGAATAAATCACATAGCTTAATTATGAGGTTCTCAATTTACCATTTAGTTTCACTATTTTTATTTTATGCACACACAACCAAATCACAAAATATAAACAAGTTTTTTAACATTTAACTACCCAAGACCAACCTACTTAGAATTCATCACCAAATGGGAAGCCAAATTGATGATATGGTCAAGTATAAATCATGGTTAATGGTATATTTTGGCTATGCACCCAACACCCTTATAAATATGGTGTGTGAAGTAAGGGAGTAGGTCCCAATACCAAGCCTATATCATTACCACTACAGATCCCTTTGAACCCAAACTACCTGAAACTATCCTTAGATTGATTTCTAGTTTATTGCTTACAACCAACTTCCCATCACATTTAAAATTATATTTTAATAATATTATAAACATTCATATTGACCAATTAATTAGCTATTTACTTTCTAAGTTAATTGCTTTATCTTTGCTCAATTGCATTTTGTATTGCAAAAACTTGTACTAAGCAATGTCAGTGCAAGGTTTTATGTTGTGTGCCTCAATTGGGTTGACCAACATTAATCTTATTGACTATTTGTTTCCCTTTAGTTCTTACTTTTCTAAATTACTTGCAAAATTAACATAAAATTACTAATGATAACATTATTTTCAATTTGTTAAGGTTTTATGTTATGGTCAACATGGATCAAATGAACATAATGAAAAATTATAACACTAACCAAATGATGAAACTTCAAAAACATTTAATTAATGTGGCTAATCAACCTCCAAATATTCATCTTCAAGCCAATCCTACTTGCATTTCTCCACCTCTTTGAGATGCCTCAATAAATTTTATTCCTCAAACCATAATGAATAACAAGATGCTTCAAACTATTCAAAATGATCATTTGGACCCCTTCATTGTTTCCATTGATATTGGTAACATATCTCCAACTATCAAATATGATGGAATCAAAGACCCTACTTCATTTCTTAAATCCTTTGGCAACCTTTACAAAGAGTGGATCGAAACTAATACCTTCACCATAGCTAAACTCTTAGTCAAAACCTTTACTAGAAATGTATTAGAATGGTACAATAAACTACCCCAACATTCTATTTGGAAACTTGAATATTTGGTTAATCCTTTGGTTAAAGAATTTTAAAATAATGATTTTCCCAAAAATTGTCTCAGCCACTTCATCAATACTAAGCAATCTCTCACTGAATCAACTCATGATTTTATCAAAATATATAAATATTTAGCTCATAAATATGACCATAACATTAATGATGATAACTTGTTCAAACTCTTTATCACAGCTTTGACTCCCACTCTCCAATATAAGGTCCAAAAATTTGCTCCCCAAATACTTAATGAAGCTCTTGATCAAGCTAAACATCAAGACTTTCTTATGAAGAAATTCAAAACTAACCATAAACTTCTTAAAGGATATTTTAAAACATATAATGATACCACTATTTATACTTCATAAAACAAACCAAGAATTGCCAAAATGATATTCCTTTGCCTTTTCATAAACTTTTTTTGGTTTATAAAATGAAATAATATTTACTACCCTCTAAATGTTTTATCTATCCCAATGCTCCTCCTAAGTGGTATGACCCAAATTTATTTTATTCATTTCATGCCAAAATTGGACATTCTCATGAATATTGTAGAGGGCTCACTAAATTTGTTGTCTCCTATATGCTTGGTGATTCATTCAATCATGAAGCTATGATCAATCTTTGTCATCAAGAATACACCTTGTTTCTTAAAAATGACAAGCTTTCAAAGCTTCTACCTCTCATAATAAAAAATATTCTTTGAATAATGAATCAAGTACCAAGGATGTTTGTGCCATTGACTCTAATTATGAACACTATTTCAATAATTCTCAATATGTCAATACTACTCAGGTTAATTATCATTGTAAACTAGCTCATAAATATCATGTTACCAAGCCTAAGAAGCCATCTTTGGAGGAACAACTTATTAAAGATGCTACCACAACTAATATTGCTTTGGAAGCCTAAAAGGAACCATCTCCTCCTGATATTTGAATCAAATCTATTCCTCCAAAGTCTAATTTACCTCCTAAACCTCATGCTGGTTCTTCTAAGTCTCATTAAAATTTTATTTAAAAACTCAACTCTATGCCTTGTAAGATTCCACTTATGGAGTCAATTTGTACTTCTTCGTATCACCATAAATTCCTGATGCAACATCTCCAAGAAATTAAATATCCATCCTCCTTAGATGAGGAACCACCTTCTATTGAATCTCAACCTACCAACATAAATACCATTGAAACTATGTGTCCCTCTTCCAAGCCCTCTATTAAATTCCTCAAAGAGGACATGATTAATGACGAAATTATCTTTTGTGTTGATGATCCACCACTCTTCATCAAAGCAGCCATTAATACCAATTTTATCTACAAATTTGTAGTTGATGAATATTTTGGTATTAATGTGACATCTTCATGGCTCATTCAATAACATAGTTATAACAAGGATCATCTCAAGCAAACCCATCTTACTTGTCTACTTTTGATAAGACCAATAAAAAGCCACTTGGTTGTATTTGGATTCCATTAACCATTGGATCTAAGAATGTTAAAAAAAAACTTATGGTCTTTGACTTACCCCTATCTTACAACATACTCCTTGGTCATCCATGGACTCATTGAATGAGGGCCATTACTTCTTCTGGTAGCCAATGTATTAGATTCTTACATAATGGTAAATGGTATAATCATGAAGTTGATCCCAATCCATGAAGCATTAAACTTCCTAATCCTAAATCATAATATCATATTCCTATGATTCTTATGATCAATATTGCTCCTTTCCCTGAGTTCATCAACATGAATCCTAATTTACCAGTTACTATTGTGGATTATGATGATGATGAGCCCATTTAATTACAACATACTTGTAATACAACCAAGTTACCTCCCTAGATTTCACAATGACTTCCTCCTTCTCTATTACCTAGGGATTATTTTGTTCCTCTTATTGATGAGGTTACCTATTTTCCCCTCCATGGAATGCTTAGAATCCTTCTTTACCTGAAGATGCCTTCATTTGAAATGATTTTAGAGTGGCCAAATTATTTCAAGATCCTCTTATCATGTTTCCTTGTACATTCAATAATATTAGTATTTCACCCTTTAAAACTCCCCCTTATTCTAAAGCATGTATAATTTCTCCAACATACGATGATAAATATATAATGGCCTAAGATCAATCTAGAGACTTGGATGTCCAACATTATCAAAAAACCTTATCCCAAATTCATGCTTTTAATCATGATGTTCATACCATTTTTGTGGATCAAACCTTAGATCCCGAGGGTCATGTGTCATTTTCCCTCTTATCAATACTCCTTGGGTGGTAGAGCAAATTATACCTTTTGAACCTTTAGAAAACTTTGCATCTCCTTTACTACCTATTGATCCCATCAGTGCATCCAATCCTTCTTCCATCACTGAACTTATCGATACTTTGATCCCATCTAATCCATCTACTTATTCTACTCCTAAAATTACATTAGATGCCAAGACAACTGATGTTTGTTTGTTACATTCTGAGTATGATCACCATGGCAATCAAATTCTAGATCTTGAAGTATATGTCAATTTTTATGGTACTCTTCCTACCTTTCCCAGTGATGAATATATCCTAGAGTTACTTTATGCTCAAGAACCTCAAATCATTTGGTAAGATCATAAACTTGTAAATTTCAAAAATAAAATTCTTTGCTTTAACAACTTCATTGCTAGCATTAGTCCCAAAACAAATCCAATTTTTGCTTACCTAATGCACCATACCACTTTCAAGATGATAATTCCATGCTTGTTTAAGAAACCACTTGCAATGAATATGGTACCCCATCTTGTCCATGAATAATTAAAGTTTCTCATAAACTCTCACCAATTGAACATGATAATTTTAACTTATTATTTGATAAATGTCATGAGTCTTTTACTTGGTCCTAAGAGCACATGCCTGGCATTGACCCTAGCATTATGGTGCACAACATAATTACTTATCTTTATGCTAAGCTTGTGAATAAAAAATAAATAAAATTTATACATGGATTTTACAATTAATGGCATAAGGAAATAATTAAACTAATTGACGTTAAATTTATTAAACTAGTAGATTATTTAGAATGGGTTTCCAACATTATTCCTATTTGAAAGGTCACTATGGTCATTCACATTTTTATTGATTTACACAATCTTAAAAAAAATTATCCTAAGGATAACTTTACTTTACCTTTAATAGATGTTATTGTTGATTCCATAGATGGATATGAAATGTTATCTCTTATGGATGGCTTTTCAGGATACAATCAGATTTATATTACCCTCGATGACCAACATAAGATAAATTTCACCATAGAATGGGGCACCTATTGCTATGTCAAAATGCCTTTCAATCTTAATAATGCTAGAGCCACTTACCAAGGAGTAATAAGTCACATATTTCATGATCTCATTTACACAATTGTTTAAACCTATGTGGATGATCTCATTACTAAATCTAAAAATTATAAGAATCATCTTTTTGATCTTGATATCATCTTAAATTGTCTCCTTAAATATAAAGTTAGACTTAATCCTTAAAAATGTGTTTTTGGAGTCACATCTATAAAATTGTTAGGATTATTAGTCTCTCTCTATGGCATCAATGTTGACCTTATCATCAACATGCCCATTCCTTATTTTATTCCTAACATTCATACTTATTTAGGCAAACTTGAGGCAATTAGATGATTCATCCCCAAAATGGCATATCAAATTCACTCCATCAATTCACTTCCCAATAAAGGTACTACTTTAGAATGGATGGATCCATGTCAAAAATCCTTTGATAATATGAAAGAGTCTTTGATTCATCCACCTACACTTCATCCTCCTTCGAATGATAGACCTCTGATTTTATATACTTCTTCCACACCTATTTTAGTTAGGGCAATGCTTGCCCAAAAAGATGATATAGGAAGAGAGTATGTTATCTAATACATTATCTGAGGCCTCATTGGTTATGATACATGTTATACCAAAGTTGAGTGTGATTGCCTCACCATCTATTTTGTACCTAAAAAGCTTCACCACTATATGCTTTACCAAACTACTTATGTCATTATTCTTTTTGACTCCCATCATCATTTCTTATCCAAAGCAGTTATTCCTAGAGATAGAATTGGCAAATGGATGGTCCTCATTATGGAATTTGATCTCTACATTATCACTCAAAAATATATCAAATGGAAAGTCATATCTGATCAACTTGTCACATCTCCCATACCAGCTACTTCTTTTATTCAAAATAATCTTCTAGATGATCATATCTTTTACATTGAATGTCTTATTCAAGCTATTTCTCTCAAAGATTATTTTCATCTTTTTACCACCAATCTTGAAGAAAAAAACTTGATGAATCCACTACTCCCTCTAGTACTACTAAACCAAAATTAGTTATCGAGGAGCTTCTAAAATCAATGTCAGCTTGCATGAGGATACTTAGACCCTTCACTTTTATGATGGTAAATGCCTTCAAGAAGCTGGGGCAAGTTTCATTCTCACATGTCCTCTTGGTAAGACCATTACTTTACCTTTTTTCTTCATATTTTATGTTACCAATAATATGGTAGAGTAATAATCTCTTATATTAGGCATGTGAGCTGCTCTTGATTTTGAAATTCAATACCTTCATTATTTAGGTGATTCTCAGCTTATTTTTTGCCAATTAAATGGTGATTATCAATGTAAAATTGAGAACCTCATTACCTATAATCAAACTTCAACCACTCTTGCTAAGACATTCATCTCTTTCACTATTGAGCCTATTTCTAGAGATCAAAACTCCATTGTTGATTCTATTTCCTCTTCAACATCTCTCTTTCATCCCCACCAAGTCATATTTTATCCTCTTTTCTTATAAAAATAATAAAATCTCCATCTTTTATTCAATCACCAGATTTGCTTATCTTTCATATTTAAGCTATTACCATTTGACAAAGCCTGTGGTACTAAGACATGATTCAATTATTGGAACATCAAACTTATCCTCTTAATTTAGACTCTCATGAAAAGACATGTATTTGTAAATAAAATTTCAAATATGTATTTTGACATAACATCATTTATTATCATAATGTTGATGATACCTTGATCTATTGTGTTATGTAAGATGAGGTCCCTCCTCTTCTTAAATGAGCACATGGTGGCATTTATGGTGGCCACTATGGTAAACCTACTACAACCTGTAAATGCCTATGTATGGGTTAATTTTGCCCTACTCTTGAAAAGGATGTAATTGAATATGCTAAAAATTGTAATCTTTATTAGCTTCATGATGATCTAATCCATCCACCTCTAGTTGAACTTCAAACTATCAAATTTCCTTGGCCATTTTCCATATGGTAATTCAATCTCATTGGAAAACTACCTCACTCTCAAGATGGGCATGTTTTTATCATCACTTTTATTGAATATTTTAACAATTGGGTTGAATCCATGCCCCTTATTAATGTTACCATTTCTAAATTTATTCTTAACCAAATTATTTGTCACTTTGGTGTTCCCCATACCATCATTTTAAACAATGGTAATAACATAAAAAATAAACATGTTAAACAACTCTGTGCTAAATTCAATATCAACCACAAATTTGCCACACCTTATCATCCATAATGAAATAGTCAATTTGAGGCCAATAATAAGATTATCAACAAATTTTTCCAAAATATAATTCATGAAACCTTTATAGATTGGAATCCTCACCTTTATCCTACACTTTGGGCCTATTGGACTAGCATACATATTGCCACTAGAGAAACACCATTCTTTCTATTAGATGTTTTTGAGTAAGTTCTTCCTTTATAATTTGAACTTCCCTCCATTCATATATCTCTTCATTGTATTATTCCTGATGAATAATTACATGAAGCTCATCTTCATGCCCTTATTTTACTTGATGACCATAATCTTTTTGTCTTATAACATAACCACCAATACAAGGCTTTCATTTATAGATAACATAAAAAATATGTTAAAGTCATCATATTTAATGTTGGTGATCTTTTCCTTAAATTAGAATACACCCATGATAAAGAAGGTAAATACACCCAAAAATGGTGGGGCCAATATTTAGTCAAAGATATTCTTGATCCAAGTGCCTAGCATCTTCAAACCAATGAAAGACATGCTTTCAAAGATCCCACCAATGCATAGTTCCTCAAAAAGTACTTTGCCTAAAAATTTCTTTCTTTTCATTTTTTCTTTCTACATCTATCTAACACTTTTTTGTAGGTTACTCACACGGGCCTTTCCCTCTGCACATGTTCCTTCCTTTCACAAGCCTTTAGTCCCCCCTTTTGGTCTTTTGGTTTCTTGATGTACCATAGTATTCCTTATATTCTTGCATTTTTTGACAACCTTTGGGTTTTTTTTTTTTGATTTTCTTCGTAAGATCATGGATAAGACTTGGCCCTCCTCACAAAACTACCATATTTTTCCTTACCTTACTTTATCTTTCACTTGCTTATTGAATCACATTCATTTTTTCTTTTGTGAAGTTGTAGTGTAAGACCACAGATAAGACCTAACCCTCCTGATAAAATTACCATCTTTTCATCTTTTTACATCCTTGTTCTCAAACTTTAGTTTTTGCTTCTTTTAATAGATGGAATTTACACAACAATCTATGTTAGCATGTTTTCATCCACTTCCCTCATTCTTATGATAAGGAATCACATTTTAATGTCATTGTATCCCTTGTCAAATTATTTCATGTGTCATTCCTTTTGATTTCCCCTTTTTTCACTCCATATTGAATAAAACAAGGTTGAAGTCAAGGTTGAAGTTCTCTCTCTTAGAAACCTTGTCCCAAGTATTCAAATGAATGTCATCTTTAGCACCCATGTTTGGTTTTACAAATACATATTGAGGAGGAATATAAAAATCCATCAAGAAGGTTAAAATCCAAATCATTTGAATCACAAGGCACTTATATATCTAAAAGGTAACATATAAATCTCAAAAATCACATCAAACCAAAAGATGTGATTTCAAACACATATCCTATCTCTAATCAAAGATCAAACTCCAAAATTAGCCTCAAATAAGAGCCAAGGTCCTTTGGGGTGTAGCAAGCTAGTATATTGGAATAGAGGAGTTCAATAAACTCTATGGTTCTACCTACTTTCTCACGTAAGTACCCAATCTTTGTAGTAGATAGATGACTCTATAAGGGGTCCTTAAGATTGGGGAACATGTTATGGGGAGGTAGGTCCATTTTATTATTCATGCATCTATCCTTCATGGGATGATATATACTTAATTTTTTTACCTAATATTTGTGTAGCCAAGATAAGTTCTTCATAGTCCTTAAGGTTGAAAGTTCTCTTATTTTTACAAACCTAATTTGAGTGTCTTGAATTTGATAAAGAGTTTCTCTACCTAGTTTTCTCCCTTCATTTTAGCCTCCACCCATTTTATTTCCTTCATCAATATATAAATTTTTATTCCATATATATTTTCCATTATTCTATTATTATTTATTCTTCATCTCTTCAAAACATGCTAGCACTACTTTGTTTCAGTTTTATCTATCCTTGGAGCGAAATCACTTGTTTGAGTAACTATGGATTACTCCTTTCTTTACACCATGATTTTACATTTATGGACTTGTTTTACTTTACTTTTTACCATTTATAATTATTTTACTATCCTTTTATTATGGACACCTGAGTTTGTACACTTTTTCCATTGTTGATTGAGATTGGATTGTTACTTGTCACTTGGCAATGTTGTTTTCCCCTTTTATGCACCTTTTTCCATTTTTGAATAAGATAAGGATTATTAATACTCACTCATCAATGTTGTTTTACCATTTTTATTTCTTAAATTACCATTTAATGTTTGATTACCATATTTTTTGACATGTATCCTTGGTTTGACTTTGTGAGTTTGCTTTTCTTACTTAAGGTTTACTTATTTGAGTTTTTTGGTCTTTAATAGCCTTGTATTTTTGGTTAACCAATTTAATATTATTGTTTGAATTTTTCATTTGGTATAACATGGAACTTGTCATCCCATCCTACTAAATTTTCTATGTGTGTTCCATCCTCATATAACTAGTTATGTTGACTTTTCTTGCATTTTTTTTATTTTTTAGTTTTGTATTCTTAGGTTTATTAAAAGTAGTCTCTGTGCCCCCCATAATCAAAAATAAAAACACAGTAGACAACCATATAAAAATAAATGAAATACAAGGTACGCATTAAATTTACTTTTAAGTTATTTCTCTTTTTGTCATTTACTTTCAGTTATTTTTTCTTTAAAATTTTGTAACTTTTTAGCATCAGTATTGTGTCTGACTATGTTCTTTCTTGAATCACCATCCCCTATTGTACCTTTGTAACATGTTATGAGATTTGAGTGGGGAATATATATACTATTTTCAACATTTATCAAATAATGATGATTTACATCTTGAAGGAACCCATCGAGTCTTAATCTCTCTAAGTGCACGCCTTAAGGGGTACAGCAAGAAAGGGGTGGGCAGACATTTGGTGATTCATAGGATTTGTGTCCCTTGTTTACACATTATTACCAATACAACTAGATAATAGAACCATTAAATAATATATTAATCCTCCCTTGCACACTCCTCCAATTTTTTTTCTCTTTCCATCTCTCTTTGCCTCACCTTGATCCCCTTTCACTAGTTGACTATACTACCTCGACTAGGTCAACCCTGTATAGTTTTCAGCCTCTGATTAATGTAAAAGATCAAATGGGTTGACCCTATATTTTTTATTGATTTTTTCACTTGGAATTTTGTTATTCCTTTGGCTAACCTAGCTTGAGATCTAGTGATTTATCTTTTGAAAAGATACAGGGTTGACTAGGTTGACCCCATATAGCTGACATATTTGGAAGGATATAGGGTGAGATATGCCTATATATACAAGATAATTTCATCATATTTTAATATTCAATCAAGATTTATTATTAACTTGTTCTTCTTTACAATCTGTTCTTTTACTAGTCTACTCGAGGAGTCTTAGCTTAGGGTTTCTACTTGGAGAATCTAGTCTTATGGAGATGTCTTGGATGCTTTGGCCTTACTTAGTTATCCTTACAAACCACAACACAATATTATCAAGCCCCTTTGGCTAAGGAAGATATTAAGTCTTGATGGGTTCACATTAATTTAAGTATATTCTAACTTTTTTATCCTCTCTTTAGTAGATAGAAGTAACATAATTATTGGCTCGAATAATATTACTCTTCATATTCCATGTGTTAGGGTCTTACTAATATTTAGATTAATTGAGATTATCTTATATATTTTTTGATTTCTTTAATAACCTTTCATATTGTGCCACAATCTTTGGTGTACACTAGATTAGATTTAATTTCTTATTATTAGAATAGAGTGAATATCAAAACCTATGACTCTTTTAGGGTTGTTGCATGATTATGTTATAATGTAGGCTTTGGAACCCTTCCTATCATGGTGTATTATGAAAAATGATCCCCTAATTAGGTCTAGTGGTGATCCAAAACTCAGAATTTTTGGTTGACAAATATCTCAATAGCATAGAAATAACATAGTAACAATTAATTCTCTGAGAAGAGATGTAGTATTACTCAAGATCGCAATACAAATATATGCTTATCTCTGGGAAGAGATGTCTGTCTTCACATTTCAGGTTACCTCTTAATTTATACACATTTTGAAAACATGTGGAGGATTTGGAAGGTCACCAATCTCGAGGGATATTAAGTGGTTTGACTTCCAAGATTTAAAACAATATAGAATTCGAGGAATTACTATTTTTAGAAACTTACTATTTTTAGACTACACTATTAAAATTGAAATTTGAGGCACTTTAATTGAATTTCCAGGGGTCAAACTTGATTTATAAAATCTCAATTCCATCTCAAAATTTTTTCCTCATTCATAGCTTTCCAATGGTTCAAATGGTGAGTCAATTGGAGCTACGGTGCAAAAGTTATGGCTCCCAGAAGTTCCGTCATCAATTGGGGTGGAACTGTCACCCGAATTGTCACCTAAATTGTTGCCTGGATCAAGTGGATCCCCATATTGGTCATGATTCCTCTTAAAAAATGTATTCTCAATTAGAAGTGTAGGTATGATCTATCTTCTTTGATCCAGGATTGATTTATAGATATGATGAATTTTTTTATTGCATATACAAACATGATAATGACACTATCATCAACTAAATTTTCAATTTTAAGGAACAAATTGGCATAATTTGAAACAAGGGTCCCTATTTTTCCAAAATAGGGGTATGTTTATCTTAATAAATGGTGACATGTAGGGGAAACATAACAATATGCTAGAATTCAAAGACTCTGGTTTAGACTAATAATTAGGGTATTAATTCCACTTGGTTAGTCACCATTAGTTAGATTAATTCATGGTTAAAATAAGTGTTTCACATGCAGAATTAGGATCAAACATCAAAACCCAATCATACTATGTGTGTGATTTGATTCCACTTACTATTTACCATGGGGTTCAAATAACAACTTCCAGATTCCATGTCTTTAACCATTAACATTGACTTACATCATGTTTAGATATTCATTAAGAACTAAGCTTTAGCTTTGATAAGGCTTGGGCATTACTCATTTGCCAATAGAACATCCATAACCTTGAAAAATATGCTTTTAGATCCACTCAAGGCCTTGATCCACTACCATTTGGGCATCCATAGCCCTAATCGAGGTTACCAAAATCACCTTTGATTTAGAAATCTCTTGAATTTTGCAATAAGGTTCTTATTTTTATATATTTTTGAAGTCATTTTGGATTTCTAACAAAGGTTAGGAACTAGGTTACTTGGGTTTTTGGATTTAGTCAAGTGTTTGATGTTCAAGCAATAATCTTTGGTTGAAAATTTTAACCCAGGTAATGAGTGTTGCTTAAGTGCAAACATGATTGTGCTTTGATAATTTAAAATTTCATCATACATATGCAATCCTCATTAAAATCAGAATTAGATTAGAACAAAGATTAATATTTCAAAGAATAATTAACTTATCCATTAGTCTTACTATTTTCTCTAAACCATAACATCCAGCTCACATTTTAGACCCATGGTCAACTATTTTCTAAAGTTTATACATGAATTCTTGATTTGGGAAGTCCTTCTTGAGCAACTAGATGAAACTTGAGCTAAGGACTATCTTGAAAAGACTTATTGAAAGCAAGGAAAAAAGCAATAAAAATCAAACAAATATATATAAACATTATTTACAAATAAGGGATAGGATGAAAAGAAACATGAAAGAAACTTGTCTAAATGCCTACACTTATTAACTTAAAGAACCTACCTATAGGATCAAATGGAAGGTTATTTAGTTTAATACATAACCTGGAAACATGAGTGTTTCCATTCAATGGCCTATTTTTATGGATAAGAACACCTTTATGCTTATGTATTCTGTATGGTGTAGCTTGGTTTCGCACCTCCATTATGAAGTGCATGGATTGAAGATATGAATCCAAAACCTAGTCATCTTCCTCCCATATTATTATATCTTGCATTAAGATTTCTAATTTTGATTCATCCATAGACTGATAATGGCTTATGTCATCTACACTCAATAATGGAAACTCAGCTAGCATTCTTAGACTAATGTATTCATTAGGTTATTTTGGTGTTATTATTCTACATACTAGCCTTTGGAGGCATTTAGAAAACATCAATGGTGACTCCAAGCATCTATCATCTGGTTTGAGTAGTCTAATTGCCTAATCATCATTATCCATTATGTATAATCAACCATATTCTTGTTAGTATGCTTATTATATGCCTTAGTATCCCTCTTATTAGACAAATAATTTTTATATGTTCCCTCCAAGTGGTCCTCATAAGGCTTACTAGCCCTATCATGGCCTTTGCCCTCCTCCTATCCCTTGTCAAGGCTAGGCTTATTCTATTACATCCATTTTAGGAGTCAAGCAAGCATTATCAGCCTATATAGGGTTGATAAGGGAGATTGTTAGGGGTTTAGAGTTTTCCCCAATCATCCCTACCCATTTTATATAGAAGGCAAGGAGTGATTTCTAGTCATTTGAATACGGGTGGTTCACCATCAAAGGTGAACAATAGATGACCTGTGAAAATGAAGATGTGGAAATAATAGGGAGTTTTATTCAAGATGTAGGTTGTATATTGATATCTTTTGAGAGCCAAAAACCCCACTTGAATCAATATTATGAATAATCCCATGCCCAGCTCCTAAAGCATTGAAACCCACCTTGTCAAGTCTCATCTTCACCAAGAGCTGAACTAGTTCTAATAGAAGAAGAGTTAGTCATGCAAGGAACATATCAAACAACTATAACCCAACTCAGTGAGATTGGTGTTTAAGAGTTTAGAGAATCTCTCTCCTTCCCTCAAGGGCCACCAAAAGGATCCTTCAAATCTCTAGACTGAAGGGACACTCTCATAAGCTAAAAGTAAGGGGGACTTATTCACCCTCTCACCATCTCCCTTTTGGGTTGGAATCCTATTATACAAAATATAGAGGAGAAGATTATGGTCATAGGTGATCCTAAAGAATATAATTCAAGTGTATATGATGAGGAGATCATAATAGCCAACCCACTTCTTTTTAAAGAGCGATAATCAGGTTTAAACCAACCTTCTTGACATGGATTTGACATTGATGAGCTAGATCTCGATGAAAGAAATACTCAAGTAAAAATTCTAAGTGATTTTGATAAGGAATACATCTTGAGAACTTAATAGATATAACTAGAAGGACCATCACTTTATGAGAAGAAGAATTTTGTGGATGAACAAAAAATTCCACATAGGCATGTGCTTCAAGAAGATTATGATTTTATTGTGCTTAGGGAACATGATGATGAAAAAACAAAGTGCAAGAGTGAGGTAAAATCTAATTGATCAATGTTTTTACTAACCAGAGGATGCCCTATAAGGTACCTATATTAGTTTATAGGTGATAGGGAGGAGCCATCACAAGTTGTGCTCAATTCAGGGCACAAATTCAAGCTTCAACAAGAACAAGATTGACTTATTCACTTACTCTATGGGGATTGCACGCCCAAGTAATCAGATAGGAAGGGTGAGATTATTTTTGTTCTTATTCTAGGAGAAGCATACCATAAATTTGTTGAAAATATAGTACTATTCCATATTTGTTTAGTACCCCTCAAGCATGTAAAGCATAATTTATTATTGAGAAAAGGTAGATAATTTTTACAACCAATTAATGGTTTTGTATAGCTTTATTATATTTGGTTAGTTTAGGATAGGTTAGAATTCATGATTTTATCTAAGTGACTTGGTGCATATTTGTTTAGTAGTTTAGTTACATCATTTTGTTCCTTCTATCCTTTTATTTTAAGAAAGTTTTTAGACCAACTCAATTGTGGATAGGTGACTCCATGCCCAAATAGATCAAAATGGAAAATGGAATGGGTTATTAATAATAGTAAGCATGTTTCCCTATGAGTCATCAGAAACATTATCCATATTTAGCCTACATGCCAAGCTATGCCCACTTGTAGAATTCTTGATTAAGCAAATAATTCAAATAGTCTGGACAATCTCTGGATGGTGTGGTTGGAGAAAATAGGTCATGGATCTCATAAGCCTTTAAGGCACTATAAACACTATAGAAAACCTTATGGAATGGTTGGGACAAATTGGGGAGTGCATGGAAGTCATCTGCTTTGCTCACTCCATCCAAATTTTGTCCAAAAATTTGGCCCCAATAACAAGAAAAGATGAGTGGCTATTTCAATACTACTAGATTTCATGCATATGGACATGTCAAGGCTAAGTATTCGTATGGGTTTATTCATTATTATGCCAAGATATTTCACACTAAGTTGTGGCTCACATGAGGAATCAAGATGCAAGATATGCATCTCCAAAGTTGTCTCCACAGACTAAAATGACCAAATCTTCATACTTAGCCATTTTGAGCCAGGATCAAGTGGACCAAACAAATTGTACATTTAGTGTCTTCACTCAAGAAACTTTCCAAGCCAATGGATGAAAAGGGTTTGTTCTTCTTGGCACTAAGTTCATCCCCTATAATTTTGGTTCCCTCATGAGTTTTATGCTTTAAGATACAAAATTGCAAGGCTAGCCAAGATATTTGAGATGTCCACATAAGTGTCAATTTTATGCCTAGGTAAAGATCCATATGAGTTCAAATCTGGTGATTTGTGGGATTTTAAAAAACATTCTCATGGATGTCAAATAAAATTTACATAGATGTCAAATTTAAGTTTCATGAACTAGCTATTGAGGTTCAAAAGCCTTGGCAAGAAGCATAAGGAGGGAACATGCAATTGATAAGTGTCAAAACTACAAAAGCTTAGAACAAGTCAAAGAGTTAGTAGATCTTGAATACCAATAAGAATCTGAGTTTAAGGTGATGGGTCTCAAAGACCCATGGTCCACATTAACCACATCTGAGGATCTGATGACATGTGATAGTCAAGATTTCAAGGAACTGGGCTAGATCACCAATAGTTAAAAAAGGAACGACCTGAATATATTTTGAGAGATGACCAAATAAGATTAACTCAACTAAAAAATCTAGTAGGAAAACCCAAACTTGAGCTAGACCCAAGTTGAAAAAATAAGTGGAGCTCGATATAGACTTAGATGGAACTGATTATTGGATAAAGTACTATATCTATATAATATATAGGAAAACCAATATCCTTAGATTAGTTTTCCTCTATATTTAATTTAGTTCAAGATTCAAGGCATAGAGTAGGTACAAAAATATCATTTAAGTTCATAACTCAACAAGGCACCACTCTAAAAACAAACATGACATGCCCCTATTAGTTCAAAGACCTGAAGATCTTACCCTCATAATAATATGTAGTGGAAGATCAAAAGATTAGATCTTGGGAATTTGGAAAGTAGTTAGATAATTCACTCCTAAATAGATCATGACTTTCCACCTTTGGTAAATTATTGTCTTCTAATGTAGCTTTCTAAAAATAGAATGATTCAGAGGCTATCTAAGCAAATTATGAAAATCTCATTCATAATGACTTATTTTTATTGGACCAAAATCATGATATAACATATTGAAAGCTAACAACTCATTGATGATCAAAACAACAATCTTCCCAACTTCTCTCTCTCTCTCTCTCTCTCTCTCTCTCTCTCTCTCTCTCTCTCTCTCTCTCTCTCTCTCTCTCCTATTATAAATAGAGGATTTGGGGCCAAAACATATATCTCTCACTTTTTAGATAGATCATCAGGTCTCTCTTTGTATCTCTCTTGGTTCCATCTCTTGGTTAGAATAGACTTTACCAAAATGGAATTTATAACCTCTTAAAGAATTAAAAGTTTGTGTTTTTATTTCAATTTTTTGATAAAGTGTGTACATATCTAATTTTTACATGTGGTAGAAACTTCTCCCTCTTTGAATTATGATTTCACCTAGTTACTATCTCATTTATTCATATATGTAGTGTTTAGTGTTTTGCATCTCTTAATCAAAGCCCACATGTGGATAATATGATAGGTTAAGGTCTTACTCTAGACCTCTAGTTCATTTCCCTCAGCCTATACCATTTGGTGAACCTTCACATAGATATGTGACAAATAGTTGAATTCTGAGCCCAGTCATTCACTCACCTCATTAGTATTCTTCAAGTCAAGCAAGGAGAATTGACTTGTAACTTTGGTGCATCACCCATTTAAATTTATTAGGAGACATTATCCCTATCTAACCCTTTTCCCCATGAAGCAATTGTATTATATTTAGCTTAGGTGAGCATCAAAGAAAAAATGACCTACTCTGAAGGTTTAATCCTATTATAGGCAACCCAAGGCATAGATTGTTCCCATTTTATAGCTTGACAGGGGGAAGCCCAAAGAACTTCTCCCAAGGTTGGGAGTTGAAGATATAATAGTTTATATCACTCCAAATGGGACAAAAGAGTAAAGCAACAAAAAAAAATCATGGTGTTCTTCTGCATATTAGCCTTTGTAAGCATTTAGCAAACATCAATGGTGACTCCAAACATTTATCATCTAGTTTGAGCAGTCTAAGTGAATAATCATAATTATCTAGTATGTAAAATCAACCATATTTTGGTCAATATGATTATTATTTGCCTCAGTATCCCTCTTATTAGATATATAATGTTTATATTTTCCATTTAAGTGACCCTCAAAAGGCCTACTAGCCTTATCATGGCCTTTGCCCTCCTCCTACCCCTTGTCAATACCAAGGTTATTCTTTTACATCTCTATCAGGAGTCAAAAAAGAATTATCAACCTATATAGGGTTCATAATGGAGATTGGTAGGTGTTTATATTTTCCCCAGCCATCCCTACCCATGTTTTATAGAAGGCAAGGAGTGATTTCTAGTCAATCAAATATGGGTGGTCTGTCCTTAAAGGTGAACAATAGATGGCTTGTGTAAATGAATATGTGTTAATAATAGGTATTTTATTCATGACGTAGGTAGTATATTGATATCCTTCAAGATTCAGTAGACCCACTTGAATTAGTATTATGAATAATCCCATCCCAACTCCTAAATCCTCCCAACCCACCTTGTCAAGTTTCATCTTCACCAAGAGTTGAACCAATTTCGATAGAAGAAGAGTTAGTCATGCAAGGAATGGATCAAGAAACTATAATCCAACTTAGTGAGATTGGTGTTCAAGAGTTTAGATAATCTCTCTCTTTCCCTCAAGGGACACCAAAATGATCCTTTAAATCTTTGGACTAGAAAGACACTCTCATAATCTATTAGTAAGGGGGACTTCTTCACCCTCCCACTATCTCCCTTTTAGGCTAGAATCTTGTACAAAAGATGGAGGAGAATATTAAAGTCATAGGTGAGCCTAAAGAATATAATACCAGTCTTTATGATGAGGAGATCATAATAAACAACCCGCTTCTTTTGAAAGAGGGAGAATTAGATTTATACCAACCTTCTTGGCATGGATTTGACATTGACAAGATGGATCTCGATGAAAGTAATCCTCAAGATAAAATTTGAGTGAGTTTGATGAGGAAGACATCTTGATAACTTAATAAATACATCTAGATGGGCCACACCTTATGAGAAGGAGAATTTTGGGGATGAGAAAAAAAATCCACATAGGCATGTGCTTTAGGACGACTATGATCTGATTGTGCCTGGGGAACATTATGATGAAATAATAAAGTGCAAGAGTGAGATAAAATATGACTGATCAGTGTTTATATTAACAAGAGGATGCCCTATCAGATACCTAAATTGGTTGGGAGAAACCAGGGAGGATCCATCATAATTTGTGCTAAGTTTAGGGTATAAATTTGAGATTCAACAAGAATAATATTAGTTTGTTTGTTCACTCCATGGGGATTGCACACCCAAGTAATCAGACAGGAAGGGTGAGTTCATTTTTGTTCTTATTCCAAGAGAATTATACCATCAATTTTTTGAAAATATAGTAATTCTCCATATTTGTTTAGTATCCCTCAAGCATGTAAGACATCATGTATTATTGAGAAAATATAACTAATTTCTATAACCAATTAATGGTTTTGTATAAATGTATTATATTTAGTTAGTTTAGGATAGGCTATATTTCATGTTTTTTAGGTTAGTTTCTTCATTTTGTTCTTTATATCCTTTTGTTTTAAGAGAGTTTCCAAACTAGCTCAGTTGAAGAGAGGCGACTCCATGCCTAATGGATCAGACTAGGAAATGGAATGGGTTCTCAAGCATAACATGAATGCTTCCCTATGAGTCACCAAAAATGTTGGCTATATTTGGCCCACATGCCAAACTATGCCCACTTGTATAATTCTTGATTGAATGATTAATTCAAATAGTCTAGATAAGCTCTAGATGGTATGGGTGGAACAAAGAGGTTATAAAACTCATAAGCCTTTAAATCACTAAAAACACTACATAAAACCTTATGGAATGATTAGGACAAACTAGGGAGCACATAGAACTCATCTATTCCACTCACTCCATCTAGATTTTGTCCAAACATTTGGCCTCAGTAGCAAGAAAAGATGAGCAGTCATTTCAATACTATTGTATTTCATGCATATAAACAAGTCAAGATGAATCAGTCATATGGGTTTATTCATTCTTATGCCAAAATAATTCATGCCAAGTTAAAATTGTCATGAAGAATAAAGATGGAAGATATGCATCTCCACAATTATCTTTGTAAACTAAATTGACCAAATATTCATACTTAGCTAGTTTGAGCCAAGATCAAATGGACCAGCCAAATTATGCATTTAGTGTCTTCAATCAAGAAGATTTATAGGCTAGTAGATCAAAAGGGTTTGTTCTTATTATCATTAGGATCATCCTCTATAATTTTGGTGCCCTCACAAGTTCTGTGCTTCAAGATACAAATTTGTAAAGCTAACCAACATATTTGAGATGTCATTGAAGTGTCAACTTTATACCCAGGAAAAGATCCATATGAGTTCAAATTTGGTGGTCTATGGAATGTTCAATTTTTTTCTCATAGACATCAAATGAGGTTCACACAAATGTCAAATTTAAGTTCTGAAAACTAGTCATTGAGGTTCAAAATCCTTGGCAAGAAGAGTAAAGAGGGAATAGACAACTAACAAGTGTCAAGACTATGGAAGCTTAAAACAAGGAAAATGGTCAATAGATATTAAATACCAATAATAATCTGAGTTTAAGGTGATGAGTCCCAAAGACCCATGGTCTATATTAACCATATCTCAAGATCTGATGGCATACGATGGTCGAGATGTCAAGAAACTGAGCTAAATCACCAATATTTAACAAAGGAATAAGCCAAACATGTTTTGAAGGATGACCAAATAGGATGAACCCAACTCAAAAATCTAATAGGAGAACTCAAACTTGATCCTCACCCAAGTTGGCAAAATAAGTGGAAGAAGTGGAGCTTGATACAAACTCAGATGGGATTGATTATTAGATAGAGTGTTATATCTATATAATCTATAAGAAAACTAATATCCTTAGATTGGTTTTCCTTTATATTCAATTTTGTTCAAGATTCAAGGCATAGAGTAGGTGTGAAAAGATCATTTAAAGTCATTCCTTGACAAGCCACCATTCTCAAAATAAACATGACATGCCCCTAGTAGTTCAAAGACCTAAAGATCTTGCCCTCATAATACTATCTAGCGGAAGATCAAAAGATCAAATTTTAGGAATTTATAAAGTAGTTAGAGAATTCACTCCTAATAAGATCATGACTTTCCACCTTTGGAAAACTCTTGTCTTTTAGTTCAACTTGCTAAAAATAGAATGATCCTGAGGCTATCTGAGCAAATTATGAAAATCTAATTCATAATGACATGTTTTGATTTGACCAAGATCATGATAAAACACCATAAAAGTTGATATCTTATTGATGATCAAAACAACAAGATTCCAAACTTATCTCTCTCCATCTCTTATATTATATATAGAGGGCTTGGGGCCAAAATAGATATCTCTCACTTTTAAGATAGATCATCAGATCTCTCTCTATATCTCTCTCAGTTCCCTCTCTTAGTTAGACTAGACTATACTAAGATGGAATTTGTAACCTCTTAAAGCAATAAAAGGCTATGTTTTTATTTCACTATTTTGGTACAGTGTGTACATGTCCAATTTGCACATGTTGTAGAAATATTTCCCTCATCAAATTATGATTTCACCTAGTTACTATCTCATTTGTTCATATATATAGTGTTTAGTGTTCTACATTTTTTGATCAAAGCCTGCATGTGGATACTATGACTAGTTAGTGTCTTACTCTAGACCTCTGCTTCATTTCCCTCAACCTAGACCATTTGGTAAACCTCCACATGGATATGTGATAGATAGTTGAAGTCTGAGCCCAATTTTTCACTCATTTCATTAGTGTTATTCAAGTTGATCAGGGAAGATTGACCTATAATTTTGGTCCATCACTCGTTTAACTTTCTTAGGAGCCCTTATCCCTTTCTAACCCTTTTCCCCATAAAGCACTAGGCTTAACTTAGTTTAGGTGAACATTATAGAGGAACTAACCTACTCTAAAGGTTTAATCCCATTATAGGCAAGGGATGGCTTAGGATTGTTCCCATTTTATAGCTTGATTGGGGGAATCCCAAAGAACTTATCCCAAGGGTATAAGTTGAATATATAACAATTTATTCAGTGACTACATACATTGATAAAAATGTTGGTTGTGAAAAAGGCCATGGTGCCTACTCTATTCAACATAGAGTAGTCTCTTCGAGAACCATGAGGGTATGTACAGGATAGAAGTGATTGATGTAGATATGAGTAAAATAAACTTGGACCTAAACCCAAAAGATGAAATGAAAGAATAATCAGAGTGAGAAGAAAATTCGAGGATTAGAAAGGGAACTATGACAATATAGGTGGTGGAGTAAAGTAAATAATATATAATTAACTATGAGTAGGAGTAAGGGTAGGACAAAAGATGCTAGAGATGGAAAGATGTTGAGAGAAGATGATAAACATGATGGAATTAGAGTGCATAAAGTATGAATAAGGGCCTAGTGAAGAGAGAGAATAAAATAGAATTGATGTAGATATAGAGCTGATGTAATACGAAGAAGGTAGTATAGAAGCAAAACAATTATAAGATAGAAGTAGATCATAGTTAATGAAGGGATTTTTGTCTAGACCTAGGAAGGAAAGTTATTAGGAATAAGTTAGGTTCAAATTCAGAGCTATCATAGGTTAAAGTTCAAAATTAGAAGAATTTAAAAGTAAAAAGCATTCATTTCAAGAATATGCATCTCCTAGCCCAATATATTATTAGGGAGAAGAAGAAGAAAATATAGATTGGTTTGATTCATTTATAGACAAGTTTGGAAATATTAATGTGGATACAAAGTGGGTAATAGATAACAAGAAAATAGAAGAATGAGGATTTATTTTTAGTACACCTAAAAATACTAGTGCATATAAATCATTAGTCGTAGTCAACCCTATGTAGTAACATGTAGTCAAAGTCATCAGTGCATATATACCTATAATAACAGTTGCCAATGTTCAAAAACTAATGGTAGTAGATACAAGTATATAAATTATGTCTCTCAATGCAGGCATATTAATTTATTTAATGCCAAATGATGGTTCTATAGATCCATAACAATATTAGGTAAGTTTTAATATGAAATAGAATATTTAGGGGATAACATCTAATGATGTTAAGTAACGTGAACTTATAGCAGATTTGATAGGATGAGCTTTAGAGTTCATTTTAAAAATAATTGTGAATACTCTCAATGTTACACAAGTCAAAGATATTTTGGTATAAGAAATTAAGTTGAATAAATGTACAAGCCAAACTATTCAATACTTAAATGAGATTCAACAAAAGTATGGAGATTATGATCAAAGGTTTTCTAATGTTATGATTAAAATCAACTTCATTCTAGAAAACAAGGATACATCTACTTGGTTTATATAAGGGATGCACCCAAGAATTATATTTTCTTATGTGAAAACTCAAATTTTTACTAAGGTTGATGCTCGATCTGTTACATTGTGAGTAGAGAAAATAGAGGATTATAGTGACCTTATAGTAGTAGGTTCTAAGATAGAAGAAAAATTAGATGATTTTATGAGAAGGATGGATTATATGCATGATAATGATAAGACTAAATTAGGCTTATGGTGTATATAATATAGTCAAGAAGGTCACTATAGAAATGGTTTCCCAAAAATTAAAATATATTTTTATGAAATTTGTAGGGTAGTGGGACATGCTACCTCAAAGTGACATATTTTATAGTAATATAACCAAAATTCACATAGCATGTATTTTAATTTTTTTTAAATAAAATAATAATGATGAGAAGAGCTATATAGATTTGGAATAACTAAAAGAAGATATTATGAAGAATGTCTTCATAGTTGTTGTGCAATAGTGACCAATTACAATGTAGAGTATCTCAAGCCCATATGTGGACATGGCATGTGAGACATAGAGTAGTACATTATGGATACCTTCATCATTACATTATCAATCCTAGGGTTTAGATGGATAGACACCATCTTCCTTGTGAAAAAAATATCAGTCTTCATGGAATAATGTGAGTCCATAACAATCTAATTGGACTCCAAGTTCACCTCAACATCAATATGGATGGTATGATTCACAACAAAAATATTAATTAGGATATACTAGGAAATAGTCATAAAGATGGGGATAACAATAAAATAAATGAGGCTATAGAGGAATTTCTATGGGAGGATATCGAGGAGAATATCAAGGAGGACATAATAATGATAATCAGCAAACATGACCACCTATGCAATGTTATTTATGTCAAGAATATAATCACTATGTGAAGAATTTACCTACTAATTTGTAGAGACAAACATACTACATATATTATAGAATTGAAAGTAAAAAATAAACAAAATATTGTCTAGTGTTCGAGAAGCAAAATAAGAAGCTGATGCACAATGTAAACATGATTTATGCACAACCAAAGGAGAATGCATTTATATAAGTAGTCACTAGGAAAAAAGGGTAGAATTAAGACTAACACCATTAGAAATTCCAAAGGATTGGGGGATTAAAAAAGTTCAATGGGACAAATATCTTGATTTTGACACTAAAAAAATTTGATGCACCAAGTGATATAGGTTTTGCAATAGATACAACAAAAAACATCATAAGGTGATATTAAAACCATTGATGCTCAAATGTATGGACAAATTGTGAGAATAATGAGATAGGAGGACATTATGACTACCCTGATAGACATGTTTAATTTACTTAACACCCTATCTAATGAATATATTTCATAGAATATCACTAATCTCTTACTTAATATTTTAGACTATGCACTATGAGGTTAGTAACATACAAACAAGCTAGTATTATATGTTAAGAATAAAAAACCATAGGATGTTGATTTTAGAATGGACATCGAGCTAGAAAGATATTAGATTCTAAATTCAATATTTGATTTTGGTAGCATAATTATAATGATCCTACAATCTACTTGGGAAGTTATTGATCGACCAACTTTGAGTTACAACCATAAATATCAGAGGATTTTGAGGTATTTGGAAGTTATACCTTTGAGTTATTGTTTGACCAAATTCATAAATAGTCTTATATTTGATGGGTACCAGTTTCAAAGGTAGTCTTATATTTGATGGGTACCATCTGTAATTAAAAATTGATGGGAGGATTTTGAGGTCATTGATATGAAGATAACGGAGATCTATTATCCTACATTAATTGGTATGAAATGGGCCTATGATGGCCAAATGACCATTAATATTATGCACAACTAGTTATAGACACATCGAGGGGATAAGATAGTGGTTATGCCCCTTAATAAATCTGACCAAAATCCTTATATCATTCTAAAATAACCAGAGTCTCGTTATTTCTAGAGTGATAATTGTTGGTTCAAGGTCAATGTAGATGCAAAATAAAGTGTTTTGTGACATATGAAGTACCAAGTTGGGAAACCACATCTTACATAATCAGAAGAACAACTAGTGTATAAGCCAGTAATAATAAAGTCTCCATACATGTAGGTTCAAATAGAATACTATGTTTTTCCTTCAATACAATCTCCAACCAAGTCTGATGTATTTATTTTGTATAATATAGGTGCAATAATGATGGATTATATAGAACCTATTCTAGAGGGTTTTTTACTATGGGAAATAACATCTTCCATTAGTGTTGATTTAGACACTCACATGTTGAACTAGGCTAGGAGAGATCATGATATAGGCCTTTGTGCACAGTGTTCACTTTAGAGTGATATATACCTCAATACTTTATAATAGAGGACCTTAATCCATTCATTTTGAGGCTTAACCACCAAGTGTCAAAGGTGGATCAAAGGGTTAGTGTACTTAGCTATGTACTAAAAGGGACTATTATGACTTGGTGGGTAGTGCATAGAAATCTTGAAATTCATTGGGAAGAAGAATGTAAATTATTATGTGCACAATTCTAGTTACCACCTACTATGAAATTATAATGGCCATTATTTCAAGAATTTCAATGCCTTGATACATACATTTATCAATGTGTGGATATACAAATTGTGTAAAGAGTAGATCTAAGGTATTGGGTACACATTTTCAGTCATACATTAGCACCACTACTAACCACATGGTAGCTGCACCAAGACCATAGAAGAGAGACCAAGCATTTGGCATAAGTAAAACAAGATTTCATTCAAAATTTTGTATTCGAGGCTGATAAATCATTGGTGCATAATACATTTCAAAAAATAAAAATATTTATATGCCATATATGATCAAAAGACTTAGGAACTATAAAAAATCATCTTCATAACAAGAATAACCTAGGACTTGAATCTAGCACTACTCAATTACAAGGCCAGTCAACAAGAACTAGATCTTATCAAGGATTTTAATATAATAATAGATGATTTAATATAATCCAGTGATAGTGATCAAGATATGGATTTAGAGGGTTTATTTTAACTAGAAAGGGAAGCCAAACCAACACCAGACCAAAGTGCAAAAAAAAATTGAAGAGGAAAAACTACACAACCTAAACATTATGCAGTGGGAAGAAAAATGCATTATACAAAAAGATTTACCAAATGGATCAAGTAAAGTGCATCTATAACCTCTCAATAATATTGAAGGAAACATTGGAATAGAGTTGGTTCCTAATCTTATGACTGTGGGAGACTACAAGGGGAAAGAACAAATTTAGGAGGATTTGAAATTGCTGTGATACTATCAAAATGTGTTCCCAACCAAATTATCTAAAGTAAAATGTGTAGATATGTCTTTAGGAGATATGCATATAGAATTGAAAGAGTGCACTTGACCCAGTAAAAATTGCCCAATAGGCTCAAACCCAACATGGAGATCAACGTAAAGGCTAAACTAACTCGAATGCAAGAAGCTAGAATTATTTATCTAATTGAAAATGTAGAATGGGTAAGTCCCAAATTTGTGAAGCCAAAGGAGACTACCATGCACTCAATGATGCCTACATCAATGATCCATTACAAATACCATTCACCAATGCAGTCCTTGAGTTTATCGCATGAAATGGAGTGTATTCATTCATAGATGGCTTCAGTGGGTACCATTAATTTTTAATTACAGAGGAGGACCAATATAAGACTACCTTTGAAACTGAATGGGGATCCTTCACATATATGGTAATGCCTTTTTTCTTAAATAATACACTAAAATCTTTTTCTAGGGTTGTAGTTATTGCATTTAAAGACTTTATTCATGACTTTTTGGAAGTTTTTTTGGATGACTACTTTATTCTCTCCTTGTTTAAAGATCATCTTTCAAAATTATGATTGATTCTAGAATGGTTTTGAGCTTCGTGCATTACTTTAAACCTAAAAAAATGTTTTTTATTTAAAACTTTTAATGTTTTATTGGGACATGTTATATGTAGTGATGATATCTTGCTAGATCTTCCAATATTGTTCTAATAGGAAGGATGCCATCCCCAACTAGCTCTATAGAAGTGCACATATTTCTTGGTTATATGGGATACTATAGAAAATTTATCAAAATATATGTAACCATATATGTGTCAATGGAAAAACTATTGTGCAAAGATACAAGATTTCAATGGATAATAGAATGCCAAGTAAAATTTATTTATCTTAAACAAAGGATGGTAATAACACCCATTTTGGTATTTCTTGATTAGAAAAAGTCATTCCATGTACATGTGGATGCTTTTGGTACTATAGTAGGAACCATCTTGGTGCAGCTAGGTGAAGGTGGGTTGGATCATCCCATAAATTTTGCTAGCATGAAGCTATTAGCAGTAGAATATAATTATACAACTACATATAGAGAGACCTTATCTATGTTTTTTACATTGCAAAATTTTTTAGCATTAATTTTTGGTGACACTATTTGAGTTCTTCATAGACCAACAAGCATTGTGATACTGTGTTAACAAGCTAATTTTGGGAGGATGGATATCTAGGTCGCTTATGTTGTTCAAGGAATTTCAATTTTAGATAAATGTAAAACTAGGATGATAAAATATTGGACCAGATCACCTATGTAAGCTACATAATGGCAAAGATATAGAAGATGAATCCCTATATGTGCACTTATTCAGGGTTGCTACAATTCTAAATAATATGGAGGATATTACAAAATTTTTGGTTCAAGGAACTTTCCATGTATACTATTTGGAAAGGGATAAAGATAAAATGGTCATCAGAGCTATACCATATAGTCTCATCAATGGATTTTTGTATAAGTTGGGCAGAGATGATGTGTTATATAAAGTATCACCAGAACAAGAATGAACAAAAATTCTTTGAAAAGCTCATCAAGGAATTGTATGAGGTCACTTCTAAGGTGAATCTCTTTTAATACAAATATTAAAAAGTTGTCTTTTGGGGCCAAACTTATTTCAATATATGCACAAAGTATCCAAGAACTACAATGTCTGCCAGTGATTAGGAAAGCCAAATCAGTATGATGAGATGCCCTTGGTTCTAATGCTAGTAGAACAACCATTTAAATAATGGGGAATTGATTTTATTGGGCCTATATCTCCCTAGAGCAAGTGAATTCATGTGTGGTACATTATTAATACAATAAACTACCTTAACAAGTGGGTGGAAGCAGTGATTACCCCAAGTTATAATAAGGACATTGCCATATTCCTATATGAAAATAGTATTACAAGGTTTGGATGTCGAATCAAGCTAGTCAGAAATAGAAGAACAAATTTTCTATATAATACTATCAAGACTCTTAACTAAATTTTTTTTATAGAGCACCACAAAAGTACATCTTATCACCCTCAAGCAAATGGGTAAGGTGAAGCATCGAACAAGGTATTGGTGAAAATGTTAACCAAAATTTGTAATATACAAAGAGATGATTGGGAAGATCAAATTTTTATAATTTTATGGGCATATAGAACAAATTACAAGCATGCCATAGTTTTCACTCTTTTTTAGCTTATTTATGGGCTTGAATCGGTAATGCCAATGGAATACATTATTTTGAGCATGTGCATTGAAATTATTATGAGGATGGTTGATCAAGACTCTCTAAATAAATGGTTAATGGAATTGATTAAAATTGAGGAAAGTAAAAAAAGGACATTGTGGACATAGGGGATACACAAGTTAAGTTAGAAGGCATGACACAATTGTAACTTGCAATTTAAACAATTTTATCTAGAGTAAGCATTATTGTTGTATGATAGTAGGTTTAGAGTATTCATAAGAAAATTATGCATTAGATGGGAGGGGTGCTACAATATATATGAAGTCTCATAACAGGGTATTATTGTGTTAAAATATTTATAGGGAACCCTAATGTTAAGACACAAAAATGGTTGTAGGTTTAATCCTTACCACCTTTAATCTCTATGATTCTATTGATAACATGAGTGGGTGTTGAGTAGCACCATCTAGTTAGGTTTTTGTTTAATGTTATTGTTTTTGTTTTTTTGTTTTTTTTAGGGTAGTGTGTTTGTATAGAACACATCACAATGAATGAATAACCATTATAGTCATAAGGTGAAATCTAATTCTAGAGACAGCCTAAGGAAAGAAAGTTAGAACAAACTACTGAAGGTGATGAAATAAGTCTGAGAATGTGGCAGTGACAAGACATGTATGGTGAAAAGATGGATAATGGTAATTTAATATCATTAATAATAAGGCACTTGAATACATTGCATTATTCCCAAGATAGATTTCATGGCCAATTGATAGGTGGCATCATAAAATAAATAGGGTAGATGAAAGGATATCACATCACATTAAACAACTACCAAGGGGTCGATCAAAGATTCTATATGCAAAAGGGTCATTATCAGATCAAATTACACCAAGTGAGATTAATGTAGTGAGGAAAACTTGTGCATAACCAGGTATTGCATTTAAATTAGTTGACAAGACACATTTTGGTGCCAAAAATCTATATAATAAAGGGCATGGATAACAAATAGACATTACACACTTTGAACAACAAGAATTTTTTTTTATCTACTTTCAAAACACCTTGAAGTGCATAAATTGCATATCAGATCTTGAGAACAAAAAGCAAGTATTCATCTTAGGAAATAATGAAAAGGATGAAGCGAGGTCCACTATTGATCCCACTTATGAATTTATAGGAGGAGATGGAAATTGGATTGAGATTTTGACAAACTAAATATAATGACCCAGATCATTTTGACTTCATAGATCAACTAAAATCTATTTTGTTTTCTCCTAGGCCATAAGAATATGCACAAGCCATATCCCTAGTGTTTCCACATATGTTATAAGGTTTAGATATAGATAGATTAATTAATCCACCCATATTTGGAAAACTTGATCAGCTAATGTTCACCCTTCTTAGTAGGTATAATCAAGGGGATATTCATTTGTCACAAGTTATCACATTTTGGATCAATGTTCAAGCTGTGAAATGAGATAAAAGCCTTTGAAAATGAATCAAATACCTTCTTGCATATAATTCCACCACTCTCTCCATTCATTCTGACACCAGTGAGAAATATACGACATGGGTGAGTAGTGTAATACCAATTTATTCCATAGAGGATGATTTGGTTTGCATTTTGGTTGAATCCATCAGAAATATATTTTGGTAGACTAAAAAATATGCCAAAAAGGGTCATTAATATTTCATATCACATGATACACCTACATGAAGACTTCAACTGACCCTAGTTTTTAGCATCAAAGCTAACTACCAATATTGATAAGGTACTTGTAGATAGATTGTAGTCTTTCTAATATCAGGTTTTGATCTTGCTTTTATGTTTTAGATAGTGGAAATCTCTAAAAGGCCCTGATAATGTCACTACAACTTTTATCTTGATATTGCTTTCATAAACATCACATGGACTTGAACAAGGTAATATTATAAATAACTGGACATGTTTAACATATGATGGATTGAGGCCCTAGCCTTAGTCAATTTTCACACTCAAATACCTCAGGATGTCATGCAGTATATAGGGAAACATTAATCAATAATAAAACTTCACAATGGAGTAAAAATCAAGGTGCATGAAATAACAACTCCAAATGTTACCATAATGATATTATTCATCATAATGTTTGATACACAAGAGAAAAAGTGTGGAGGTAAAAATATTTAGCTACAAGGTTGAAACAACCCTTGTGATCTATTCCTTCACAAGTAAAATAACTAGTGTTGGAATAGGCATAAAGACAACAACAAGTACAACAATAAGCCCTACCACAAACATAATCAGCCCCATTGTAGCAAGGTAAGGGCAAAATAAAGGAACCTGCAAATCAAGCCTCATGAGTACCACTAAAGAAGAGGATGTGTCACACAAGGTCATGGCTAGACAATCTAAATGTCCTAAAGATAATAGGTGGGTGCAACTTACCAAAACTAGGAGTGGAGGAGTAGGAAATATTGAAGACTATGATGGAAGACATCGTCAATGAAGTATATGATAGGGAAGAAGAAAAGGAGTTCTTTTTTTAAAAAGTAGTTTGCACATGTGAAGTGTGTAATCAAGGAAGGCGAGACCTTTGGGTTGATATTACTCAAAATCCACCCTCTATTATTGTTGATATTACAGGTCAAAAATCAACACAACATAATTTGGAGGTATAAAATTCCAAGTAGACCCAATTGTAGGATCATCCAGTGTGCAAATAGTCTATATACCATAACAAGAAATATGAACACAACCATTGATGGTGTATTTTAGGGAACTAAGAGGGGTGACTAGTGTACAAACATCAGAAATAGTGAAACAAAAACTTCCAATTTAGGCTATGAAGAAGCAAAAATAAACTCTCACTCCTCTAGCAACACTAAGAAAAATATATTTGTTCGCATATGTATAGTTGGGAAAATTTGAATCTTATAAAGAGACTAAAGAAACTATCGAACTTGAAATCTTATAAGTCAAGAAGAAGTCTCAATAAAATACTATCCTAGAGCTAGCACTCAAATATAAAACTACGTAGCAAACATAGGACTTAGAGGATCCAAAAAATAAAGAAGAGAATAAGTGTAAGAATAAAGAAGAAAAAGAGTAAGAAGTTTTATAGGAGGCATAATGTAAATAATAATAAGTTATGCAGGAACAAAAACATAAACAACAAGCTATAGATGATAAGAGCCAGAATCAAGCTGAAGAAGTAGAGGCTCTGAAGAAGCAAGTCAAAGAAGTATAGTCTATGAAGAAGCAGGATAAAAAAGTGGAGGAAAATAAAAATAAGCAAGAGAAAGTAAAAAAAGTGTAGGATACATAATTAAATAAAGATGAAGAAGAGGTAAAATATAGGGCTTAGGCAAAATAAAAGGCCAAAGACATGAAATCCAAACAAGAAACCAGAGATAAAGTCAAGGTTGAGGAGGAAAAATGTAAGAAAGAAGAGTAAGTCAAACATGAAGCTAAAGCCAAAATAACTAAGTATAAATCTAAGGCTGAATTTTAGGCCAAAGCTAAGTTTGAGGCAAACACCAAAGCCAAATCTCAAGCTAAAGTTAGGGCTAAGGCCAAGGTACAAACAAAAGCTCAAGCCGAAGTACATTCTAAACCTAAGGTTGACCTCAAGCTAAATCCATAAAAGAAAAGGAGTCCTGAGCAAGGAAGAGGTAGGGCACGTAGCACAATGTAATTTTCAAATGTAAGCAGGTGCATAGGAGTAAGTTTTTCATCTAAAACATTAGATATCTATCCAATGGTTGTGGAATGTTCACACAACATCCACTTAGTGCACCACTTTCTTACTTCTTTTGGCTCAATTCATGCCAGATCTTGAAACTCTTTCAACCACATCCATGACATTTATGACCATGGAGATGGAAAACTATTTGGACATTGTCTAGCTATCCCTATCAAAGGAAATTAAAGGTGTCATTGTTTTACATGAGTCAATTACACAAAGGCTTCATACTTGGAGAAGGAAGTTTTTTTACTGCACAAGGAAAATGCAAAATTGGTCAACCATCTTGTGAAGGCACAATATATTATCAATAACACTTTTCCCATGATAGTTATGCACATTATTGGTAACCAGGTGATGTTTAAGGATAAACAACTCACTTCCTTATTGATGTAACTCATAAAGGACTAGTTGGTAGTACATTGTTTTGAAACACTATGTGATCAAGGGCAGTCTCTAAGGATAAAGATGGAAGCAATATGTGAGTTTATAAAATAATATGAATAGGTTTTGGATACCACTATCTAGTAAGCCAAACAAATAGCTCACACAATGTTGAACTAGAGACAACATCTCAAAAAATCCTTAGCTACTACTCAATCAAAACTCACAACAATAGATAAAGCCAAAGCTATGATGATGATCAAATGACTACTATAGAAGTAATGGGTAATGTACTCAAGAAACTACTAGATTCCATGGACACTACCATGAAAAAATTTAGGTTTGGGATAATGAGACAATGTGCAACACATTTATCAGCATTTAATCTCAAAGGGATGTAGACTGATTGGATGAGCTGGTATTAGATGTTCGACCTAAAATGTCAAATGTAAAAAAACTAATCACCATTGTGGAAGATCATGATGTGAAAAAATTGATGTTGATTCATATTCCACTGTGTATCTTAGTTTATATGGTACATGAATCCTTAACAGACTAGAAG